>UZAN01041247.1:0-16818 GCA_900618425.1 Echinostoma caproni | reverse complement strand
ACTATCACTTGTAGGTATGCATCTCCCGTCATCTAAACGCAGGAAAAAAGGCTACAGAAGTGGCAGTTCGTTTATTGAGAGAAAACAATGCAATTAAATAGTTTGTAAATAGAAATATCTTTGGTCAAACAGGTATGAACCGATTGCTATTCTGGTTCTAAGGGTTTCAGGGCTTCTGTTTGAACTGTATGGTCCTTGATTGATCGGTACTGTTGGTTCATGTCTCAATGCCCAGGAAACTGGAACGCGTAGGCGTTCGGCTTGCATCGGCGACTGACTTCTCACAACATACTTCCTAATTACATTGTGAGAACCCGACTCGCTGTGCATAAGTAATACACTGGTAAACAAATTTATTCTATAACCCCTCGGAAAAGGTCGTACCGTTATTAAGCTTTTGCTTCCGTTTCCAGTGCCTGAGTAGCCCGAAATCACGCTGCTCCGTCTTTTCATTTGTTTCTCGTTAACAGTATNATTGGGAGGGGGGTGCTTCCACTTGGATGATTTGATAATATTCAATTTAGAATCAGAGTGTCCTCATTCCGTAATGACTGATCATCACAACAGCATGCATGGTCATTTTTCCACTGGAAGCGATATTGTGTGTGGTAATCTTTTGTGCTTCCTGTTTTGAAATGATGGCAGGTTGATCCGAATGGGAAAACCGAACGCATTTACCAAGGTCTTAAACCCAACTTAGAAGTCTCCAAAGTAGTGGACACCGCGAACTGGGCGACCCTGGCATTATTTGAGTAGACCATACAAATGTTGGAAAATACGATCCATCAAACAAGCTGCATGGGGTCTTTTGAACTGTAGAAGCACACCGGATCATTGGTTGCAGTCTAATGTACGTTGAATTATTTTCGTATTATAAGAAGAAACTTTCATGAGAAGCAATTTGTAAGAAGAAAAAATGTAGAAACTCGGACCATAGAACAATCTAAATTTGAGTGGAAACGAGCCAATCAGTTTAGTTTAACAAAAAACAACACCTTTTTGGTCGTGTTTAGAACAATGAATGAGAACAAAATTTTGCTTTATACAGCAAATCAGTCAGTCCATCGATCAAACGAATCACCTTTAACACGTCACCCATATCACTCACAATTGCATCTGCAGTATGATAGCTTTCCATCGACACGACTGGAAATCGAACCCGGGACTTCATGAACACAACGCAAGCGTGCGAGCCACGACGCCACCGAGCAGCTGATCACACCGTTTTTCATTTTCCATTTACACGATATACCACAACCCATCTTTGAAAGTTCGTTCCGGGCCACGGACTCTGCTCAACTCAGCACTAGCCTCCAGGGTTATGAGTCGTTTGGAAACATCCATAACCTGACTGATTATCCCATGTGAGTAATGGATGATTTGGTTCAATTTCAAATGGGAATTCCTCGTTTATGCAACCGAATGGGGCTTGAACTGAATAGCTCGGAAGCACTGGGCAGCTGTTTTGACCTGATTGGGTCTCAGCAGCAGTGCGAATCCATCGACCCGACTGCGGATCGAACGCGGGACTTCATGGGCAGAACGCAATCGTGCTACTCACTGCGCCAGGTTCTCAGTTCACTCTTCATTTGTTATATACACGACGAATTTCCATTTGAAATTTGCCTTAATCCTCTTTTACCCAGATTAAAGTTTAAAATTATTTGAAAATCAGAGATAAATAATTTATTGTGACTGAAGCTTTTGAATTCAATTGACTAATGAGGAGTTTCCACGATAAATATACTTTAGTATTATTTCTATTGCATTATAAATAATTTGTGCAGGCAACTGTCTACATTTTAGTCAAAAATGTGTTCATAGATACAGTTTAATGAAAGATGGAATGACAATTCGTATACAACAATAATAAAACTGAAACAGGTGTTCAACTTTTTAAGTTTATCATTTATTCGTCGCGGATCTTCACCGTGTTACTAAGAATACGAGCCAGATAAGGAACGGTTAAATTGCGACAAATGTTAATACTGGAGGGTAAGCTGCGATAATTGGATCCGGTTATGATGTGGGAAGGCAAGAAAAACATACCGGGAATGAGCGAGGTATCACAGCGGCAAAATTCTCACATAAAGTAAAATGAAACTCACACAATTTTGTGATTAGAGTATTTAAAGGAATGAGGAATACACGGTTGATAATTACCAAACAGCGACGAAGTGTAATGAAGGGTAGTCCACGGAAAATAACGGTCGAAAAATTAAATAGGATAGAAAATGCATTGAAAACAAAGGAACGTATTATTTCATGCTAAGAGCTAAATTGTCGTAGCTGGTGTATCTGGAAGGATAAGCAATACAGTCTACCGACACAGGCTAGCACATGAGAGGACCACCTGTAGATTGCTATCTATAGTGACTCTTAGATATCGTATGTGTGGTGGTATGTGTTCTGGTGATGGGTACGGAGCTGACAATGACCGAAGTTTCCAAAGGATATTTAGATCGGGAAATACTAAAATGAATTCAAAGCAGTTAGAAGCGTTCAACAGGAGAGGCATTGGTTGGAGAATGATTGCACCTGTGAGAAACCGTCGGGAAATGATTCGGTCAGATTAGTTTGAAATCGACTTACTTATACTTTCATAAGCTGACCCATTTTTTGGTTTCAAGATGCGATTGGGATACCCCTCCATCTGAAGAAACAGAACATTATTCTAAGAAAAATGACTAATAACTTTGTGATGTGCGGGTCTTTGAATAAGTGTTCTTATTTTCAGCATGCCAAAACAAGTTGAAACGTCTGGAATTTCTGGCATATATTTGAATATGAGACAATTTGTTCGAGAAGCGCATGAATCCCGAAATGCAGTTGATGCCCATTGCGCACGCTTATAAGTAAATTCAACCGCAATATCAGCGGAACGTGTACACCAAGTTGTAGACTGAAATGGGGAAATTCCGTCACATAACAGCATGACAGTGTTTGAATTTAACCGAAGCTGAGACACGTTACACATAAGAAAAATACAGATACGTTGGACAAGTATTCACGCACACAGTCTGGTAAAATGCATTGGTTCATTCCGTTCATATCCGATTAAAATATTTGGCACTGAAGCAGCGTAGATACCGAAAGTAACTTCAGACTGTTTTATGTTTGGCTACTCCCGGCCATTAGCGTGAAGCATGGCCATTACTGATGGATCAACGTGAAGTTCGAAGGACGAGTCAGATTACTCAATGCTATGTTAAAAAGACGGATATTCGTGGTGTGTAAGCATGCGATCTCAACAACTGCTCTGTGACTATTTTACGTGTTCTGTTAGCTGACTCACTAGAGTTTGGATTCAAACCGCTCATGCACATCGGATATGTTTACCCCAAACAATATGTTTTCGCTCGACTCACCATGTCTAAACCGATATTTGTTACATGTCACACTACCTCCCCGTTTCTGAGTATGCTATGAATGAGCATGCGATTAATCAGCGGTAGTAGTTGATTATTTGCCGGCAGTTCGTCAAGTGGGATGCGGTAGACATTACTGGAAATGCTGTATCCTCTGTATTGTATTGTAGTCTGTTTTCCTTTGAAGGTACGATTGAACGGTTTCCGTAAACTACAGTGTTGTTTGGTCAATCAACTACTCCATGTTCCATAAGGTTTTGTGACAATCGGAATAGTACTGAATGTAGAAATAGGTGAACCCGTAATGTACTGATCAGAACTGGATTGGTTCCAACCCGAACTTCGGACTCCAATAAAATACCTGAGCAATTAATTGCAACAAATGCCTATGTTTATTATTGGAATTGGAACATGTTTTATAGAATGTAATAGTCCATATGATTGGTTGAACGTCCGTCCTCCGATTATGTGACCGTTTGCACCGACGCATCATATGTACTAAATCGGATGTCATGTTCGTCCGGTGTACCATTGGTTGAGCTTCCCGAACGGTGATTGGATGACATGAAACTGTACCTGGTCGTACATGGATTGCGGTCACAGACGTCTTGCTCAACACAGGTTTACCGTTTGATTTCATGTACTATCGCACAATAGCGGAGATTAAATAAAAATGTTCCCATTACCAAGGTGTACCAGTCTACCGGTTCTTTCTGCTCTATCCATCAGTCTACATTTTCCCCTAACAACCCGAAAGAAACAGAGTACACAAATCCAGTTTCCAACATGTTCCGTATAACCAAACAGGTCGAGTTCGATACTGTGAAATAAATTATGTTAACCCGGGCAAATAGGTTATTAGCATTTCACCTCCATCACCAAGCACAAGACTTTATCATTTTCATTTCATGATACAACGTATTCACAAAATTCCTTGAAGTGTAACCATAGGATTTGCGGATTGTTTGTCTAAGTGCAACTCATCCGAAGTGTATTAAATGCAATTTTCATCGCTAGTTCCTAATATGCTATACCGAAGTAATTACATCGGAATAAAATTTTCCCTTCAATTATTCATTTTTTGCACAATTGTTCGTTCCTTTTGGTAACAGTTAATATAACTAATCTAACGCAAAGCATTGCTTTTCTTTTCCTCACTGGCGTACCTAGTCCAATGAAGAAGACGAAAACATTCACAGCAGCTACGAGTGTGGTTAGAAGAAATTGTTTCCTTCAGTGAAGGAACTTAGGGTCAACACATATTCAATCTTTCACTATTAGCTTCGTAGTACTATGTAAACTTTAGAACTGGTGTAAGTGGGTATGTAATATAATGATGAACAACATTGTAGCTACTCGTTGAAAGTTCCAGGGTTGCTATCCTCTGGGTTCGATCAGTTCTTCAGTGTAATTTCTTCATCTACATGGGAAACAAAATTCTGTATTCAACTAAATCTTCGAGTTGAAAAGCGATTTTGATCAGTGTACACAATTACATCACTCCAGCATTGAAGTGTATTTTTCACGAACATCTGATCTTTTATCGGACTACCTCTTCCCGGAAAGTGATCAATCTACTGGGTTCGGCTTTATTTTGGTCATAACGTATCGGTGAACGTCGTCACGCACATAGACATCAGTTACACCAATTTGGCTGTATACGTGTGCAGTAAACACCAGTGACTTTCTGGTTTCGTGCTTCGGCAACAGATTCGTAGATGACCCACTTGAAGCATGGGTTTTCTGAAGATCTAAGTAGCAAAGTTTGTTGATAGGCAAACAAATGTCATTTGTAGCCTACCTTATTGAATTAAGTTATCACATATGCAAGCGCATGCAAGAGAACATTTTCTCAGACCAAGTCGGAACTCGGACGTCAGCCCACTTTCATTCCGGGGTATAAACCGTTATAGATTAGTTTACATTTTGGAGAGTAACTAACCACGCAACCTTCCATAACAACTGAAACTAATTAAATCAGAAGATTCATAAAGTTATTCTCAAAATATCACTAATCGATTACGTGTTTCAAAAACACTTGTGTAGCCTTATCAGTCGCCGGATATAATCACCGACATGCAGGGCATAGAACGGTATGGACGAGTGGCCATTACTTCGTTNCCGACATGCAGGGAATAGAACGGTATGGACGAGTGGCCATTACTTCGTTGAGTATAGATGTATAGCACTGAGTGGTTTAAGTTGTGTTGTAAAAATCTCTACTGTGGATTCCATTTAGTCTCATATGTTCACTGGAATCTTTCACACACAGTGGTACTCCTCAATCAACAAACATGTGATTACGAATTCTTAAAGACTAGTGTGACATGCAAATCGCATTACCTAGCCTTTCATAGAAAACGAAATACGCGAAAGCATCAGGAGAGGTATGGCAGATCACAACAATTTTGAACTTAAGTATTTCCAATGCAACACTTAGACATAGGGCTCTGGTTTGTCCGAATCCTCAAATCATGGAAAATAACTATTTGGTGAATGTAATCCAATACCGCTGTGTGTCCGGTAACGTCGTCACCTTTGTACTTATTCGGTGAATGACTTGAACAAGCACGGTCTTGATTTATCATCCCCCAATCATATTATACCGCTGTTTGTCATAGTTTGGTAGCCAGAATCCGAAACCAATATTCCTGAGCCAGAATAAGTCATAAACGGTTCATTGTGGTTCATATACCTGGTATGAGTTTTAAAATTTATATAGGCCATTTTTTATTAAAAAAATAATACCCTTTGGAGCAGCTCTTTAAACACGGCTAGTCTTGTCGGTTGACGTGTGGCTTGCTCTTGTAATGGCAATGCTAATATCTCAACAACATCACTCAAAGTTTTGCAGGTAAACTAAACATTGTTGTTAGACAAAACCTGAGGCAGTCTAATCAGTCTGCTGATCATGCATTTCAATAAAATACATTCTTTGTTCAATAAATTATGCAAAACAAGTAATAAACATATCTCGCAATAACATAATACAATTTCCAACAATAGGATACGAGCAAGGTCTTGGACCATGATTCAATCCATTTACCGTTAACCGTTCTGCACAGGTATTGGTAACAACTAGGCTCTGGTGGTGTGTGGATCATTTGCAATTCCACAACTAAGAATCCTGACTGATCAAATGCTGAACACCGACTGGTATTGAGAACGATCAATGCATGTTTAAAATCTCGGAAATTCATTTGTATGAGGCCACTCTTTTCATCAGGGGTTGCCCGGTGAATTCTTCAAAGACATAAACCAATTTCTCTGACCTGACCGAAGATAAGCTGGTAGAGAAATGCATGCGGTAATAGTAATTGTTCGCCCTCCACTGGTCGTTTTGTATATTTTTTAAGGTAATTTGAGGAGCGACTATCCCACAATTCAGAAAGAACACCAGCGATTGAGTGCATCCAATGACTGTGACCAATTATCAGACTGCTTGAGGCACTGAGCCCGTTAGTTGCGTCCACTAGACACACGTCGTTCAAGATAATGAGACAGGTAACTGAAAGAAATATGTTACCATCTATTGTGCAATGCTCTGTTTTTTGAGTTACATTAAGTTGAACGTCATGTAGCCGAGGAGGTGTACTGAAAATCTCGCCTATGTGACTACATCCCGAAATGCAAAATTAACGATAGCACCGTTTGCATAGATCAAACATGTTAAAGAATCATAGAAAGCTGCGGACGGTTCATTTGGATCATATTAATCTGTTTTATTTCATGCCTATGATATTATTCAAGTTAGAACGATCAGCAAGTCGGTTTCTGTTCAAAAGTGAAAACTCATGCACATTTCAAACAATAAAACGCTTTTATGGGGAGAAATTCTGTAAGATTACCGGGAGTGAGCTCTGCTCCTTATCCGAACAACCGTACACCTCATTCCATCAAACGGCCTATGTTTAGGTAATTACGAAATAATGTGTTCGGTGATATGATCATTATACTGTTGAATGGACCCAATGAAATCCAACACAGCAGTAATATTCTCAATGAATGATGAAACAATTTGCAGTAACTGTTCCTTATTGCTGAGTAATGTAAAGTTACAGAGTAATCCACAGCTTAATGTGGTTAATCTTTGAACCTTATGGAACGCACGACAAATCTTTATGCTCAAGTATTCCCCACAAATACCACACTGGTTCGCATAATGACGAAGTTCTGTAGTTATCATGATATTCATTCTAATCGCTGTCATTATGATTTCAAAAGACATTCTTTTTATGTCCTACGAAAATTGCTCAGAGTTTTGGTTAGTTTTCCAGTGAGATATTACTCACTTCACGCTTATTTTTCGCTAATATGATGCATGGATATGCAAACAGTTGACGCATACACATGAATACTGCCACTATCAAAGTTGATGTGCATTTCGATGGACTAAGTGCCAACAATGTATCTAAAATCGTGACCCCATCTCTTTTCAGGAATTCAATTGGAGTTAGACACTGATGATATTTTGTTTATGGGATTTTACTCTGGAGTACAAATACTCACTAGGTACACACAAACACTTTGATGAGCATGAAATACTTTTTCGCTGATGAAATGTGTTCACACGGTTTATCTAAATGCCTTTTGCTACATGATGAAACAACAATTATAAAACACCGAGGCTACTGAACTTTTCACACTCCACATACAAATTATAAAACAGTGGATTGTATGAGAATTTTGTTCTTCATTGCAGTCACATTTAGTTGAACTGCTCATCGACGGTTGTCTAAATTTTTTACTGAGGTTTATATGCAAAAAAACAGGGATTTGTCCGTCTCTTCGATATTATGTCACTCCTAGTGTAGAGCAGATAAAATGTCTCAGAAAATTCTGGTTACTCTAATTCACTACAATATTTTCGTTCTAATAAGCTCACCGCTCGGTCATAGTAAGATGAGTTTTGCCAGCTTTTCCAGTACTATTTGAATGTTTGGTGTCTTACTTTTGTGTGAAGAAATGTATCTTATTAATTGCATGCATCCAAAAATAACGCATTCGCCTCCAGTGATTGCAAAACATCATAAGCATTCCGATGGCTACTTACGTCATGATCAACGGGTAGCTAAAACGGCATACCGCTGAATAAACATTTTGCTTTACTCAGGTGTCAGACTCATCAGTCGCAAAAAGGAGGGTGGGGATACCCAATGGCTACCAAGATTAACACAATTGTGTTCCCAGACAGGGTTCTACACAAATGGGAGGGAGCCAATACCCGGTTAGTTCAAGGTTATTACTAGCTAAGTGTTTGAACAAATTCTCGTAAGGCAAAACTGTGCAAAATGGGTGAACACTAGACTTATTACTCTTGCACAGCATGAAATAATTTGTAATATATCTTACTAAGCTATTAGTATTATGCGTCTTAGTTACAACACGCCTCGTTTGGGTCATATTATAGTAGTGGATATATGCTACTGTATAATTTATCAAGTTATTCAACTTCGTAAATATCGCACTGTTTGGAATCAGTGCCAACTTTGGAATATTAGCGACTGTTGC
This sequence comes from Echinostoma caproni, assembly GCA_900618425.1. Lineage (NCBI taxonomy): Eukaryota > Metazoa > Platyhelminthes > Trematoda > Plagiorchiida > Echinostomatidae > Echinostoma > Echinostoma caproni. The sequence goes on along the minus strand of UZAN01041247.1, from coordinate 7,939 downwards.
AGCAGAGTGTCGATCACTTAAAGGACCGTAAACGAGGTCAAGCATTCTCTTGAATAAATAGTATGGAATTGTATGAATCGAAACTTTCATGGGCCACTACCTCACGTGGGTGGAATATTGTACAGAATTGAAACACCATAGGTCGCTCAGTAGGTTGCCCACATTTCTCACCACAGTTTGCAATAGAGATAAACAGCCTGCAAAATACTTACTATATAACGTCAAAACTAATCTGGTGTGCGGTGTGAACGGAGGAGAAAAAGCACGGACGGGTCTAAGGGATTTATTTGTGACAATCAACCGTGGCCTACAGTAATCCGTAATCTACAGTCATAGAAAAATATCTAACGGAAATTCGACGAGGAACATTGGGGTAATGTAAGGAAAATTTCAAAGTAATAGTGGTAAAAGGTTCCACAATGGGTCACAGTTAAAGCATTATGGGAAATGATAGGCATAAAAACGGGAACAAAAATATAAAAGATAGTAAGCAATATTTGCGAAAATAATTGCTTAAATTTGCAATGTTATCACTTGATGTTCAGCCTGTGTGCCGCAGTCATAAATTTTTACTGTTCACAATTACACTCCCTCTCGAGAGAATTCAAGGGATCAAACAGTTATAAGACTCTTCTAAATTTTTGGCGTCAGCAGTGATCCTGTCCTCCGCGCATACGTAATTGAACGGGAAAACACCGGGACCATCGTCCGTTCAATCCGGAGCATGTTCAGCAGACCAGAGCGAAATTGGCGAGCAATTCACATCAGCTAATTTATGTGGATTGTAGCCGTTATGCCACCAAACACCTTCGCATGGCTTCTTATCAATGAACAGCAATGGAAGCGCTACACATCGAAGTTAGTGCACGAGGGGCCAACGGTCTTTGAGAAGCTATGCATTTTATGCTTGGGGCTGCACGAAAAACCACGACGGGTGGAAACTTGACCAAGTATATCGGCCCTAGGGAAAAGGGATCTCAGACATCTTAATTAGGTTTGAACTGTAGGTACAGCAACTCACTCAGCTTAAACCATTCGCTTGTGATGATAAATAGTAAGACTCGCGAATATGAATATTAGTTCCACATATAGAGGGTAAAGTTACCATTGTAGTCCGCAGATGTGAAGCCGTAAGTGCAGAAACCATCGTCGAGGAAAGGATGTTGCTTGCAAACATCGCGATAGACGAATAACAGTTGCACCATAAACCTGCTGCTCCTACAGCAGTCAATTCAGCTGAAATGCATTTACAAATTAGAATCCAAAAATATCCTTTGGAATCAGTTAAGGAGGTACTGTTAGTCACACATGCTTGTAAAACTTTGAAGCACACTACATGTCCTGTTTTGGAATAGTGAAGGGAACTGATGATCATCCCAGCGCTTGCATTTAACATTGGGAATATTTTCTTGCCTTTTCGTGTAGCTTTCAACCGCATTATGCATAGCCTGTCCATTCGTTTGGTGACAAAATCAATGCATTACACCGACGTTGACGCATTTCCGTTACCTTGTAACTAGGATTACTCTTTGCATTTGCGTTCACTGTCTGAACACATTTGATACAGAAGCGTCCAACAATTTGACTTGCTGGACAAATATAAGCACACTTTTCCAGCTGCTAGCTGAGATTCGTCACTTTATTATCCTCGTGGCATTGCTAAAAACTGTGTTTAAGCCTTTTTGAATGAAAACTGGAAATATTTTCCAACCGTTGACACGAATTCTCGAGGGTGATAAAACTGTTTTGGAGCTATGGATATGAGTGTTTGCTATTATGCACTTTGGGCCGGTGTCAGGAATCGTGTTGAGTGTATCAGAGTTTTCCCACAGTGGTCCAGCGATCCAAGCGACGACCATGCAAGCGGATAACGGATAGATGATGGTTAACGTACACGTGATGCATCTGCTCTTCTCCAATCGGAGTTGAATTCCGCATTGCTGAATCCGCTCGAGAACGGTGTCTAACCGTTATGAGAAGTGAGTGTGTTTTGCAAATTACATTTATATCCTCAGGATCATAGATAACGACTCCAATGTCATTCCGCTTGGTGTCCCTGACCTGTTGAAAAATGTCAAGGTGGATGTTGACGTCTAAATGAAAATTCCGAATTTCCCAGTCAAATACCCGGAAATTAGTGCATGATTGGGTACACCATTTCCATAAACGAAAATTCACAGTCGCATGTAGGGGAAAACTCCACAATACTGAGCAACCTTTAAACAAACACTTTTCAGCTTTGGATTTATCTTAGTTGGCATTCAAACTTTGTGTATTACAGTCAAGAAAAATGGCCGTTCAAAATCATACTACTCATTTTGGCCATAGCATAAATACGGTAATATAAGATTATCATCCACCTCGCTACAGAAATATCAATTAACTTTTCCTGATGAAGTTAAGGGATTACCTTTGTCATCTTCTCGAACAGCATACTATCTATGTGATTGTCTTGCTGACTCTACATGTTTATATCTATGGTGTACTTTTACATAGTTTGCGTTTCGTCTGTTTGCCTAAGAAATCAAGATACACTCGTCTATACAACAAAAGGAATAAATGATTTAATCGGGCATCATTGTTTAATATAAAAAGCGAAAATATTTTGCCTGAGGTTGTAATGCTATATTAATAATAACCGTGGTGCTGTTAAAACCACCTCTTGATTTTCAATAAATTGCCGCTTACATATTAAAACTTGTTCGGATGCATCTTGGAGACTTGGTTTAGCACAACTTTTCCATAACATAAAAGCCGTGTCCTCATTGCAACAATTTGTTTTCAAAAATGTGGTCTATTGCGCACAAGATATACGTAGATCTGCATAATAACTTGCTACGGTGATCAACTGGGGTTGACAGACGTAGTTTCCAATGACCTACAAAATGAAGCTACTCCTGATTTTCTCAGGAAGTAAATGATGTAAAGACCAATTCATTTAAAAATTCTATATGCTTCATGGCATAAGATACGTGAATATATTTTGGTGTCAGTAACGAGGCATTCTTAAGGTTGACCCGATCAGTCTCCAAGGGAAAACCTGGACTATCTGATGGGACCAGTGGCAAATGTTTCTCACCAAGTCAAAAATGACGAAGTAACCAATGATTTGCCTGCAGGTAATCCCTAGCAATTACAGTAGATATTATCGAATAGAGAAACGTTATTTTATTGGTGGACAGCAGGTGCTTTGCGTGATTTTCTTTATCTCTACAAATGAGTACTACGTTTGAGAGAAACAAAGATTTGGGGGAAAATATAACGTGAGAGAAAGCATAGGTTTTCAGCTAGAAATTCGTTTTCTGGCTTGTGAAATTAACAATTAGAGAATATACGGTTGCACGTCACTAGGCTTATCGAAGATGGGAACGGTTTCCTCAGTTTCACTTGTAGCATTGCATTTAACCATTGTATAATCAAATGGAGTCACTATCTACAAAGAGACCAACTGTGAAGCGGATGGTATGTTTTCTTTTACAAATAAGATGATGACTACGCATGAGTAGCTAAACTCCCTTCGCCCAAATATGACCGATAGATTCAAGCATAATTTGGAATACTTATTTCTAAGGCCACTTGGTAACTCCACTGCACCAACCGAAAAAGGATTAGGCGTTTCAGAATTGTTGATATATTTCATGGTTATTTACAACGTAGTAGTGAAAAGTTTAAAATATTATCGGATTAGCTTTCGAATGCATGCTGTTCTATTCGTTTTTGATATTTGACCTGAATGAAAGAAGCACATAAGTATATCAGAAAACAAACGATATACCAAACACGATTGCTTTCGAATATTCGTTCCTCGGCATTGACAGTGACGTGTTTATATATACCCTATACATCAATGTGATTGGTTCATTGTGGTTAAATGGGAAATAACAACCTCAAACAATCAATTAATTTCCCAACTTTAAACGCAACTTGGTCAAATGTCTAGTATTTTATACTGGGATGACTTACTACAAAGATCCAGGGCATTGATAACTAAGTAACAATAAACCTACACTCCTGCATAGTGGATATTCTCAAAACTTCATCCTGAGGTGTATTATGGAAAATCCCATCTATCGATAGCAATTACGGGCAGAATACTGAACCATTATGCAGGACCGGTTCCAATAACGTGACTGGTAATCCATTAGGAATATTATTAAGAAAAAAGCTATCAGGTGAAGAAATGCTATTTTCACTCTACTTGCTAAAGTCGCAAGCGGTTAGAACTCGACATGAACCCCTTCTTTACTCTGTCTCTTCCCTACTCATGCTTTTTTACATATTCCCTCACTTGCAACTGCCGGTTGAAATATGTTGGAGAAACACTGATGCAGTTTCCATGAGGACGGAGAACCTGGTGACAGAGAATAAAACGTTACAAATATGGACATCCACAAGTGTCCCAAAACAAAAGGAGGCAACTTTACTTGGCAGCGGCAGAAGCAGTAGCAGTCAAAATCCTTTACCTTCAATTATGCAAACAGTAGAAAATAATTATCGCAATCCAGTTCTCTTAACCTGACCGCAACCTTCGTAAATAATCAAACCGTTAGCTCTTTCCTGCCGAGGTCTTCATCGTTAATTTCACTAATTGACCATGGACTGCATGTGGCTCTTTCAACAATTGTCCCTATTTAACTCGTGAGAGATTGTTGTTCTTTCGAATTTTAGCTCAATGAAACAACCACATTGATTAACTTTTCAAACAAAGCATACCTACTCTAATGGTCTGCAGACGAGGTTACGAAAAAGAAGACTGTTTCTTGCAAAATATGATACTGAGTAAATGGGCAACGATGATGCGGAGAGAGAACGCAAAGCAAAAGTCGAAACATGTAAATGAAAATCTACATTTTGATTTTGTATCGTATATTCTGAAACCGGTTCCCCTAACTTCAATCGTTTCCAGGAATGGAGGTCAATCACTGCGCAAACAGACACACAGAAAATAATCCTGGAATAGCCGATATACCAACTTCTATAATTTCTTAACTGTGAAATGCAAACGTAACCTTGAATTTTATTCGATAATAAATTTTGTTCATTAGAAAAACTGCCTTTGTTGATAATTACCGCGGGATGATGACTGTGTGGGAGAGTTTATTGCAAAGAATATACGACTCAGTCAGGCGAAAAAAATTCCATCTCTGCTTACAGAATTATGATTATACGGATTCCATTTGTTGAGCACTCACAGACAGAAAGCCCAGTCAAGCCATTGAGAGCGGCTGTAAATTCCGTTTGGTCGCAGCAAAATTGGACTCCAGCGGAGGATGGGAATGCAGTTAGAGACACGACAAAAACGGACGTTATCTGGGAACACTTACTATCTTGCATGCGTCTGTGGCGCACTTTACGTATGTCGTACGGTAAGACTGTTGTTTAGTTGTGTTATGTAGCATTGAATTCGATGGATTGTTCAGGTAAAATTTGGCTGTATCTCAAGCGTGATCGTGGATCTTGTCTTGTATAAGTGACTCAAGCTTGATACACGTAAAGCTCTCCACTTATCGAGGGGAGCCCCAATCCCCAGCCATAGTCAAGCGATTGGCATTCACTTGTTACGTCGCAAACGGTGTGCTCCGAAAAAACATTCTAGCGATTAAATTGATTTCACCTGGTGTACAAAAACAACGCTGAGAATGACAGCCACTTTACCTACGCGTACAAAAATCCCATGAAATAAAACGCCTGAAAATCTTACGCACATCAAAGGAATGCAAAAAGCAAATGCACGCAGCTATTCAGATTTACTTTGTTATTGCGCTGTCATCGTTTTTAACCAGAAATGCACGAAATGCCCTATAATTTTTGCAGGACGTTGTCCTATACTTCGCAATTTCTGTCCGGGCTTTCCTCCGTATAGTTTGTATTCAATATGTCTCAAGGGCGATAGGACTCGGTCTTCGTTTTGCCTCCAAGTGATCGGGTCTCTTCATCTCATTTCATGTTTTGACGGAGATACTCGGTTGAGGGTAGCGATTAAATTTGTGAATTTCCACATCCAAGGACTTGCGAGTGTCACGAAATGCGTCTTCGGCTTCATGTTTGTATTGAACTAGATGCTTCTCTACTTCATTGAGATGCTAAAACACCTGAATGATCTAATATGATAAGGCATGCTGGCACTGAAGAGTTTTCTTCAAAAAGCAGCATATGTCAACGACAACATTATGATTTGTTGCAGCGGTTCTGCGGCTATCCATATATAAACTGCTGTAGCCCGCTGGGAACTTGACCATTGCTTCACCTGGCACAACGAAACGTTCCCCCCAAACATTGCACATGAATAGTTGCTTGCACAATCTGAAGTAAGGTAGAACTGTGTTTGATTGTTGGCATCGATGTTTCCTCCACGTAAATATCTACTCAGTGACATGTTCGCATCCCACCAGGTGAAATGACATTTGCTGAATGTTTTGTTGGTCAGTGCCCATATTGTACATTAGTCAGCTACCAAATGAGTAGGTATCATGAACTGAGACATATTGAGGGGGGGACATTGAACAGATAGAAACTGCGTAAATACGCATACGGTTGTGTTCGGTTTTCTAAAATGTCGGAAGGTATTGGAAAATGCAATTTCTCTGATGTGCGACACAGCATATGTTATCCGAGTGGTAGGTTTATTCGCTGTCCTGCATTCTGCACTTCACAACTAAGTGCCCATAGATGTCAATGCTGTTTCCGAAAGATTTCATGGAACCATGTACAAGTCACAAATAGATTAGTGGTTTGCAGCACCTACAACCATGTTCTCTGTTTCAACAGCTACAATATCTGGTACAATATTTTCGCACGGTACGGTTTTTTTCTCTTATATTCGAAATATCTTATGGCAGCATAAAAGTATATCCTAAATTCGTGATATCAATAATGCAGTGAGTCATATTACAATTATATTCAAGGACGTTCATGAAAGAAAAGATAATGTCCTATCTGAAAAGCTACACCTCCTAGTATATGCCCTCCGCAGACCTCCCTATGAAGCGGTACCACATTGGTGCATAGAACCACTGTTGATTTTTTTTAACAGCCCTGTGCCAAGCAGTAGAATAATAAATTCATCATTTGATCATATTTCTTCGAAATGGTGCGGGTGCGTTGCGGACGAACAATGATTATTACGTCATCGTGGGGTAGGTCAGAAGCCTCTTCGTAATTCGGGTTGGAGGAAAACGCTGTATCAAAAAGACCTGGCATTTCTCGAGGAAGGTGATCAAGTCCACGTCAGAATTGATATGATACTGACGGGTGAAACGATTCAAAATTGTCATAGTATGCCGCATATCAAACTATAAACCTAGTGGTCCTGACTTGAGTGATTAAGTTCCAAAAGTGGACAGATATTTTCTCAAAAACTACTGACTGCTTTTCACTTTTTCTTACTGATGTCTGAGGATTTCCTTTTATTTAACTACGGCGCTCCAAATGATAAACCGATTTGTGGAAATTCACCATTCCAATTTGGAGCATAAGAGAATTTCACATACGAAAAAAGATTGCACAGCTTTTTCTGTAACCTAATATTTTTGAGTGAACTACTTGGAGAAGAACGGTTCATTGCTGACGCATTATTCGCCGCATTCTCCTATCAGAAAGCGAAATGCTTCCTATTATAATGAGAATAAAGGGACCAACATGATTACATCTCCGCGATCTTTGAAAATTAAAAGTTATCTGTCCTCTCTGGATATGAAGCCACAGGATAATGGAAAACCAAAGAAAACACCAGATAAATACAGAATGAAAGATAACGCAAATCACACAAAGCAGTTCCCAAAGTTCTGATTCACCTGTTCGTTAAGCTTGGCAATTTGTACGCAAAGGTATCATCACGAGTCGAAGTGAAGGGTTCAGTGATAACTTAGTACTGAGCATTGCCCCGTCCGTTGCTGGCAGCTTGTACTTAATAGCTGGTGACTTTAACCACACCCCTCTA
>UZAN01041246.1:45439-61112 GCA_900618425.1 Echinostoma caproni | reverse complement strand
GTATGCTTCGCGGTAGCCCACGTCGACGAAGGAGTTTTTCTTTGTGAACCCTAACCGGAGCCTTCGACTTAAAAGTCTGACCCATAAGGCAGTGGGGCGTAAATCCAACGCGGGGGCGTGAGCGAAGCACCCCTGTGGGAGCTTCTGGAGGCCTGTCACGCAAAGCCTTCTGGCTTGGGTTCAGTGTTTTGTTCGCTGGTGCGTTGATTATCGGTCCGCTTTTCGGGATCGGCCCCTAGCCTCATGCACCCAATGAGACAAACGGAACGTGGACGGGACAGCTTCTTATTGGCTGGGGACTGCCCAGCTTGGGCGGGCGGTGGGTGTCCAACGAAGTGTGAAGACTTCTTACACCGCCGAGAGGAAGCCCCACGTACCCCGCTCCTGAGTCCATCTAGCGGGGGTTTTTTGACCGGTAAACTGCCCCTCACCGTGTTTATTTACTGGAGTGACCTCTCTAGGGGCGGATGTAGATAGAAAAGGGAAGCCAGGAGGTGCCCAAGCAGCTGGTCTTGTGAGATTGGTCTTCGTCTGGTCTCTACCCGTTGACCTTTCAGACATGATTGGATATGCGGCTGTGAGGAGCCATCCTGTAGAGCTCGCAGAATCATTGAGGCGCACAAGCCATCACCACACCAAGGTGCAGTCTCGTCGTGGTGGCTGTGTTTGAGGGGAGTTTGATTGATAGTGAGTTCAAGAAGTAAGGCATGTGCAGATGTGGTAACTCATAATTGATTTGTGGGCGTGACACTATCCGGTTGCTCAGGTTGAGGAAGAGGAAATGTTTGAAAGAATTTCCCCAGAGCCTTTGTTTGTATGACTTAGCCCACAAAGCATCTGCTTGGAGTAGGACATCCGGTATTATTTTAGGAGCCAGTAACAGATGCTCTTTATTACGCATTGCACATGCCGCCAGCTATCCAGCGTGTCCAGTTTTCCGCCCGTTTACCACCAAAAGAATCCAAAGGTGAACCTAGTTGTTGAATCCGTGGTCGCACCAAATATTGGAGTCTCTATGACCACCTTATAGCTTTGGAATCGAGATTTTAGTCAACTCTCCAACGGTCTGTCAACCCGTTGGAGAGCGATGAGAATTGGCCGTAGTCCTTACATTTCAGTGCTAACACCACCTTGTGAAGGTGGCCATCCTGGAGACCGAAACGTCAACTCCCGATCACACGGATAACAATAAATGTGGAAATTACCCATCGGGCAATTAAATTTCCCTTCACGGATAATATGACTTTTCACCTTTCCACCAGTCAGCACTGTGTAAATTCGCAATTTAGTCGGCTTGTTTCAGTTAAAAGGTTTTGTCACTTCGGTCGTTGGGATCAACTGCGAATGTAGTTCTCCTGATTTTTATTAAACGTTTGGGTAGACTTGCTGAATGTTTCACGATTTACAATTGTGGATTGATTCGAATTCTTTTTGAGATAGGAATCCGTCGTATGGGAGCTATCTGCAACTTCTTACAATATGCGTTTTCCTCTCTCGATTTACATGGACCATTAATTATCAAGACTTATTCGCGTTTGATTCAAACATACTTCTCTAACGTGTTATTATAACTGTGTACGAGAATGTGTAACATCATGATTTAGGTGGTGCGAATTTAACTAACCCCGAGTCGCACTGCAGGAACATTTGACAAAACATAGTCTTATTAACCCGTATGTCGTGCATTGTGTTCTCCACACCCTAGATGTTTCTCAAATCTTTGGTCCATCCCCCTTAGTTTCTTACGTAGTTAAGCGTAGTCTCTCGTGAGGTGCTCAAATGCAACCAGATTGTAAAGAAATCTCCCAGTTTGGTGATGTGAATACATATTTGGGATAGAACGTGCAGTCGCATCAGGAAATATTAATGAATCGCTTTCAGACCCCGCCACGGAACAGTGACTCGTCTGCGAAATCCGGTGTTAAACTGCTGACGCCTGAACAGTTCACCAGAGCCTTAAGCGCTCGACATAATACTATAAAACGTGCATTTACTGTTTCTTTCACCGCCGCCCGCTGTTTTTTTTGTTATATTTCCTTCGACTCGTGTTGCTCTCGGATTATTCCTACAACTGTCACTCAATACAACTTAATGAGAACCTTTTCTTTCAATAAAATAAAACCCATCAATCACAGCTGCACTGTTTTAACCACCTTATGCATCTGAATAATTCTGTGATTGTTGTCATTTACAAAGCAAAACCGGTTGTCTATTTCAATCTGTTTTAACTATAACAAAGACTTATCCGGTTTCGTCATGATAACTTACATCCTTTATTTTAGCTGTTTATGTCCAAGAAAAAGCGATATGGCTGTGTAGGAAAGATGTAACTGGCCATACAACATACAATTCATTCTGCCGATTGCGAACCATTCAATTGACAGTTGTTCGGTGCACACACACACACTTATTTCTGTTGAACTTCCCCCTAGATTCATAAATCGTTCCTCAGATATGCGTCTGTCATTCTCGCTTTCAGCACATCCTCGCGCAATTATTCTCGGTCGGTAGATTTCGTGCTGCATTGTGTTCTGTTTCTTTTGCTCTTGAAAGTTGCTCTTGTAAACATTTCATTCGGCTAAGACCGTTTCTCTTTGTTGTGAGACCGCGTTATCACAAGGCAAACGTGTATGTAGGATTGAGGTGTGGAAAGACAAGCAATTTGTGAGATTATGCTCAGCATATTTTTGTGATCACGAGGTAAAGTTGCAAAAGCCCCACTAACTTCAACAGTCACCTTCAGTTGGTCGATAAACGGTCTATTGAAGTCACACAATTGTATCCGCGGAATTTTTCGGTAACTATGGCTTGAAGAATCCGTCCAAAACAGCAGCCGGTCAGCGACCGTATGAGGTTGATGTGTGAAGCTTGGAGCCGATCATTGAAATACAGTTAACCATTCAGTGCTAATAAATGCTGCAAACCTGTTCTCTCGCTTCACTGAAAGAATCAGGAAAATCATACAGTTTGAATAGACATGTCGATTGTTTGGCTTTAGAGGGCTCCGAAAACTCATAATGCGTGACCCTAAATTAGAAGACTTCCCTGTAAAGCCTTGGCTAATTGCATGCGTGTTCAAAACAGCTTTCATAAGTGTTCTTTTGTTACAAACCAGATTAAAGAAACTAGCTTTCACGCAACAATGCGAAAGCTTACGAGCATAGCAAAACGTAGGATGCTCAGTACAACTTGACCTTTTGCTTTTAGAATAAACCTCACGCTTACTAGTGGCTTTTATGTATCGTATTGTGTTCTAATGAATTGCGCAGGTAACTATGCCTAACTTTTAGTCAAAAATGTTTTCATCGTTCCAATTACATAAGAAATTTTTCATTGAACAACCATGACAGAAGTTCATCTTTGTATGTTCAAAATTAGTTCGTTTCGGGTCTTTAAATTGTGAGTTAGAATACAAGCCAGATAGGGTACCACAGAATTGCACTAAATGTTTATGAGGGAGGGTAAGAAGCGATAACTGGATCGGGTTTCAGTGTGGGAACTGCAAGGAGATAAATCGGGATTGAGCGGATGAATGCGGTCGTTGAGTATATGATGGATGAAATTCTCACGTGGGGTATTAGGGATAGCCTCATTCAGTAGAGGCGGAGATTCTCGACGGCTGCTTACCTCCAGACTACTGACCCGTTCGCCCCACCCCAAATGAGCCGAAATACTTAATCACCGATAATGGAAAATTTCTATTCGATGGAAATCTTCTACTCGCAAATTCAAGGCCTCACAACGACAAACCAGAACTCAACTAACAGTAGCACGATATAAACGAACTTTCACCTTCGTTGAAATGTCGCGTCTACCCTAAAGGTTTTTCGATGATGCATACGCTGCTCTAGCCTTGAAAATGCGGGCGAATGTGGCAACAGCACTTGTGAGTCTATCACGTGCGCCTTGTGCGTCTTCCATACATTCGAACAGACAGATAATGTCATCGATGTACTCTAAAACTCACAGCTTTTCTTTCTCTTCCCACCAATACTTACGTTTTGGAGACCACTAAGTGCGTTCTCAACAGTTTCGTCGAAGAAAGGAGCCCATCAGCGCTTCGTGGTCAACTGAGTCGAAGGCTCCTTTCAGGTCAAGCAACACTGCGATCGCTGGAAAACGGTGGATGTGACTCACCTCAAGGACCTGACGCAACGTGAAAAGTTGATCAATACATCCGCGGTCAGGCCGGAATCCGGCTTACTGTTCACAGATGTTGTTCTCCCTTAAAGGGGTCAGAGATGTAAGCATGACAGAGGCTAATACTTTGACAACGATTGGGATCAAAATTATTCTCAGTCGTTGCGATATACTTACTTTAAAATGGGAACGATCAGTGATTCAACCAATTATGAAGGAATGCGCACTTGCGTTCAACTGTTGTTCAGTAAGTTAGTAATGGAGCTTACGAGGCTAAAACCCGATATCTTAAAAAGAGTGGGAAGGAGCCCGTCCGGTCATGCTGCTTTTCTTCGCTTCAGAGCTTGAACCAAAGACCAAAGTTCTCCTCCTGCCGGAGGGTTGCACGTCACTGTCCACGGAGCTTCATTTCACATCCGTCTGAGGCAGACAGTGATACATACAATTCCTTGTGCAAAATGTTACATTCTACGTGCTTTTTCCAATGCTGCACGCAGCTTCACTTATGTTGGAATGTAAGGTGTGCTAATGCTTCACCAATTTCTCAGTTTGAAATATTCAATGCCTGGAGCACAGACGATGTGGTGTCGGAGAGAGTTCCAGATCAAACACATTCTGACTGCGAAGGACTGACGCGTACATTCCATTCGGTATTTTGAGACCCCTAGTTTGAACGGATGTCCTCTAAGATGATAAGTTTAACAGAGGGCGACACGGATGGTTTGAGTATTGATTATTTGGTATCTTAGAATCATGTCTCTTCTCATGCGCTGATAGTTATTAAAATAGAATCCCAGAGACTCCAGCCTCTCTGCGCATGAATGGCGATTCAATCATCTAACCATTTTTTGGCCATCCTTTGCGGACGCTCCAGCATTTTGCAGTCACGTTGTAGGCATGGATTCCATGCATAGATAGCATACTCTGTGAGTGGATAAATGTATGCTGATGGCGGATAGGGAAAGAGCGCTGACTCGAACCGGCCAAACACCCGCCCAAGCAAACCGGCATCTTCACAGCTGCGTTCGACACCCTGGGGCAGTTGAGTGATCAGCCCAAGTTTTCGTGAATGATGATGCCCAGGTCCTTCTCACTTGAGGTTTGTGGCAGTTGTTGATTTCCGAGGAAATGCAAAAATCACCAGTAGTTGCGGCAGGCTGTCAATAAATTCCTGTCACACGAATAAAACGTTGTGCTCTTTCCTATGAGATATCCACTGAATGGAACGAGCCAAGCTCTGCAACCTTGCATAGTTTATGAGTGTGTGAATCTAGGTTGGAATAATTACTTTGACAGAAGCGTAACAAATGTTTTTGAACAACAGTACAGCATGGTCACTGCGTCCCAGAGGGGTCGTAATGGTAACGGATTCGATCTTCAACTCTTCGTTTGTCAACACAATCCAGTATGATTGGTGATTGCAAGTTTTCACATCATTGTTCAGTGGATGTGAGGCAGTTATCTTTATGAAGTGCTGTTCGAATATAGGATGGGAGGTCATCGGTTTGCCGAAGTTGAAATCACCCATTAACAGAACATGCATAGACTGCTTTGCGTTAAGAGAAAACGGTTCGGTCAATGTAACAACAATACGACCTTTGTGATCGTTTTATAGAGTTTCCGGTTAATGGTCAATTTAGTTATGTTTGAAGATCAACAGTATTCTTTTGCGTATATCCGCAATTTGGAACGGTTTCACCCATGGTAATACTGCTATTCATTGTCAATCACGTTACCTAAAGGGTGAGTTTTCTACAATTACTTATATGGTAAAGCATGCTGACTCTTGTTCCTTGGGATCTGGGTTGTGCAGTGACCAGCTCGAAGCCTAGATGTGAGCACAACTGTAGACACTTGAGACATACTTGTACCCCTGGCGTACCAGTATTTTGTGGTGTAACAATTAGAATGAGTTAACAACCGTCAGAGAGGGAGACTGGATAAAAGTTAACGAAGAGGTAATAGTAGTTATGCAAGAGGTATGCGAAGAATGTGAGCCGAAATCCGCAAGCAAAATATCGGTCGCACACGCTTTTCTTACCTAAGTATAAAAGCCAAAATACACTTGGGGGAGGGCTAGACCATTTCACCTCCTTTTCCATGTTTTCTGTTTTGCCTGGCACCCATTCAATTGCACGGCTCTGAAATTTCTCAACCATTGTTCCTGACAGAAATGGTTTCATTATAGAATGCACAAGTGTGACTATTCGGTAAAACGAGAAAGGTCTCATACTTTCGTTGTGCACCTTAGAATGAACAGATAGGCGTATTGGACACTGATAACAACGCAGCTAGGTAGTCTTTGATAGTGATGAACTAAAGGGCTAAAATTAAAGGATTGGTTGATTTATCGTAACTCTGCAGTACCCTCATTAGTACATATTCCAGTTATCAAAGAACAACTTTTCACTGACTTTGTTAACAGTTTAGGGATTTAAAACTCTTTTCTTCATCATTATTTTTTAAAATTTCTGTCTAGCTCTAACCTGTATATTTTAACTGAAATATAGGCTTTATGCCTAAAGAAGTTATTAAAATACAGTACAATACAATACAAATACAATATATAGTGTTTGATCGATAAGTACGTAGAAACTTGAAAGTGAAAAGTTCTAAATACCGGATTCAGTGTATTAATATTCAGCTGAAGGCATTATTGAGGATTTCAATTTCTTCGATGCATAAAGAATACGCAGGACGGCATATCTAAATTCTGTTACAAATAAACGGTACATAATTATAAACATTGGCAACAAGTAACGGAATTACCGTACTTTTCATCGATCCGATTTATTTTGTCACAAAACTCCCAACCGATTTTTCATACTGCTTAGTAGAACGTACTACTGACTAACAGGCACTTTCGCAGTTCCTGAAATTCTCCCACTTTTTCAAATTCCCGATGGGTGCAACATAGCAGAAGATTGACCGTATAGAACTCACTTCGAAGATCACGTAAATGATTGGACTCAAAGTGCCTCCGATTTTCAGCATATGTATAAAATAGAAATAAGGTCAAAATGAAATCTCAATACCAATGGTAGATACACAGAATGGGAATTTCAACCCAAAGGATGTACGCAACGGATTGTATCGTATCTTGGATACTAGACAAGTGCTTCCCCTTTTTGATTTTACTATTCTAGGCCCGTATCATTTGGAATTGTAGCCAAACTTAAAACTGATCATATGCCCAAGCGAACCAAGTGTCTTAAAAATGAAAATAGTTCCAAATTCGAGCGGAGATTTCAATTCAACTAATCAGCAGGAACAGAACAAATGGAACGTGAAACCGAATTTAGGGAAATGTATTTATCATACTGTAGAATACTAAGTGCAGCTGATCATTAAATCCGAAGCACAGTGGGAAAGACAGTAACACACAATCCTTCAGGTCCTCGCCTGCTATAAGTAGGATCTAACTCGATAACAGTGAAACACTGGGAATGGAATCATAGTTTGTCTGATAAAACCGAACTAATTATACCTTTGCAAATCTGGAAAGTGGAAATGTAAGAGGTGATCAGTTGATTATACATCGAAACTTGTTTTGATTATCAACCGCATTGGTTCCTGGGGATAAAAGAATGCAGCCCTGAACTACTTTTGGCTTGTTGATGTTTCTAATGACTTTTACTGAAAGCCTTCGTCATTGTTTTGGAAAACTCATTATGATAATTGCTTTCTTATTGATTACAATAAATTCTTTCATTAGTTCGCTTTTCTATCCAATCCAGAAGTTCTGAAATAAATTATTTGAAGATTTTTTCCCAGTCTCAGCCTCATTTATTAGTTTTTATGCAATAAGTGTACGTTTAAATGAACCAGAATCTTCGGTCTAAACTGGGAATTTCTTGTTGAGTTAATCATGCTCGCCTATCACGCACATCTTGACCGTCCACTTGATACCCACTCTGGTCACGGTTCATGAACTGTGGCGCGTGCTCCTCTTATAAAGTAAGAGTGATCAGGTAAACTGGACACTTGAGTGTGAAGTTCACCGTGCAAGAATTCTTTATTCGGCCCAATCGTCATTCCCAGAGGAATGCCTTATCCGAATTATTTGCCCTGCACGCGCATGCATCTCGCATTTCTTCCGTCCCTAGTCCGTAACGCATCGGTAAATTTATTATAGTATCGTTTCCCCAAAAAACAAGCGTCATGTTCTCGGCAGTTGTGTACTGCTCTCTCGAAAGACGTATTAGGAACGACTCAGTCAATCTAGATACAGACAATGGAAGGACTATCAACCTTGATGATCTATTACGACATGAATCGATTAACAACAACGGTAGCATTCATTACTGACTAAAATCTAATCGTGAACTATAACTTCTTTTTGCATAACTGATTGCCCAACTATGTCAAGTCATAAATAATTTGATTTTACTTCAGTGGTGGGTGGCGGGAGGTTTCAGGCCGCGTGAACTTTTAAGAATTTCCAATAAGGGGTGATAAGCTACGGGACTCTATGACAGTGAACGTCAATAAATCTGAAGTGCATACGATATTTGTTGCCTCACTTTTCGAAAGTGAGTAAAATTAAAAGTGTGTCAGAAAGAAAGAAAAAACGGTGATGAGTTTATCTAGCAAACAGCATAAAAACGTGAATATGCGCTGCCCACCTACAATTCATTACTAAAAATTGTGCCCCAAAATGATTTACTCCTGTGAACTGCGGTTCCAAATGCTGGCAGATACAAATATAACCCAGGCTATGCCATCTGCCTACAATGATTCCGTAGCAGGTCAGAAAACGTTACAAATTTGATTAATCCAGAAATCTGGGTTCTTAAGCGCCTCCCACTGAATACAATTACACATACGAACACTGGTATCACATAATTAAATCAGATTGGATTCGTGCGACATAACCCCCTTTAAATTCGATCACCAACGAAGTGGACATGCAATCACACAGACAAATTAGCAGACCCACATCATTCTGATGAACTAAAATTCCGTAGTCATCGGTGTACTGGTGTGACAAAGTCCTCATCCAATTAGCGCCTATCATCTTTGTTTCTGATTTGTGCAAGACATAGGACACATCCAAGTCCAAACGCTAATCTGCTTGGCCACTCATTCACTCATTTATACAGACAGACAGCCTGACGGACACCACACGACGTACGTAGGAATCAGAAAATGGGTGGATAGGTCAGTTGAGTGAGCATGTATGAACGTTATTCGACTGTGGTGAGTCCTCGCGTCGATGACCAGAATGCAGTGAAAACGAACAGCTCGAGTTGAATTCCATGCTGATCTATCGATTTGTTGACCTTCTGGTTAGCCAATGGACTTAGATTACCGCACATGTTAATCTGTTCGAGGATTTCGATGGGTTTCTTCGAATCAGGTTTCGTTTGTGCGTGCGTTTCCCGGATTGACATGTGGTACAGCCCGGAACGTGGACGGTTCGTGCACGATTGGGTGGGTGCACATCTATGACCTGCTCCTCTTAACCGTTCAAATAGGGACAATTCTGAGCCAAGATGAAACAGAAATCTCAAAAATGAAAGTAAAGAACATCACAGTTAATCCCTCTGAAACGTTCTGATCATGAGAGTTATGCCGGCTTTTCGAGATAATAAGATTTGGAATTGACCGCAACATTAACCGGGACAAGTCCAATAAAGGTCATTTATTTTTGACAGACCTGAAATTGCCCTTCCAATTAAATATTGGATTACCGAATAAGAGTCTAACGGTTAGTTACTTGAAGGGTGAGATAAATCATCTCAAAGTGGTATTACGGGCAGATTGGTTTTTCTTAAACTTCGATTTGGTTCGCTCCTAACTGGATCGATAGGGAATGCATGAAACGGTCCATTTCCCTCGGCTCATCAATCGTGCCAGCCCTAAATTATTCCATGCTGAGAATACAGTAAATCTGATAACGTTCATCGATTGTGACTAACGGTACTTTTACCGACGCTGGACTTTGCACCGTGGCAAGATGTCGCCTAAGACACTCACTTGTCTGCGTCTAATCCGTTCCATTAACAGCACTTATCTGACAGAGGGAATCAAGCGAATGTCAGAGGTTCCATTAGCTACATTTTTACAATATATCATACATTAGGCAAAGTAGGCAATACATGGGCACGCGCACACACGCGATTAGAAAAAGTTCAGGAAGCATACTTATTCTAATCGACACAATATACCATTACCCATGGCTGGGCGGCTTGTCCTCCACAATCTTTGGCTATCAAATCCGGTTCTACTTGGAAAGGAAATTATTTCCACTTGGTTGGTGGTCAAATGGAACATTTTTATACCCCTTGCTGTCGTGTTATGGCATTTTGGCTCAATGAGAAATAGATTAGCTAAATTGCCGAAAGATAGACAGTCAGAAGATAGCAAATCGGTAGCACAGAGTGGCACAATGAACGACAAACTGGATTGCCGAAAACCGACAAAACTCAAACCCTGGAAATGATGGATGATCGGATAAGTATTGGCTAAAAAAGTACAAAAAAATTTGGGAAATTTGACCAAATGAGTTTCGGAAAGAAGCATTGTTTTCACGCACGTAACCCCCTTTCTCACGTCCCAATGCGAATCCGGCAAACATATACAAGAAAAACTCATTCATTCTATCTATTGCATTTCATTAATCCTTCAAACGAGACTTGGTCGGGCTACTTTAGCTCCTGATTTCCGGTATTAATCATGTGACAAGTGATTCAAAAACGAATGAGCTTTGCGTTATCTCCATGATGTTAACTGACGTAAGGAGTCCCCATACGGACAAAGTCTTAGTCGACTACGTACCAACAAAATTGGGCAGTGACATTAGCCAAGCGTTGTAGATTAGTACTCCTCCTCACGGTCACCACCGGATATCCATTCGGCCATCCGCAGTAAAATGGACATGAAAAATGTGGCGCGCAGTTTTGTTGCATGTGCTGTTATATTTTGAAGTAAATTACATTTAAACATTTGCACTCATTGTTAGGAGTGTTTCTTTGGAATATACAATCAGATTCTCCCGTTTCGTGGAGTCGGTTATATCTTCGGAGTTGTTTAAACGAAATATTCATTTCAAAAACGTTATTTGAATACTTTCAATTTTTATTGAAGCATAATAAGGTACCTCAAATCGTCTGCGATTCGATCCTATATGCAGAAGCTAAACAAAATGGCATTAGTGTAAAATGGTTTTGCATACGCGTATGAGTGATAGAGAAGTTAAATGCACAGGGATGCGTAACGTTGCGAAGTATACGGTCAGTGAACGACAAATGAAGTGGTTTTTAGTGTGCAGCTTTGGTGAAGCTGATTCCAGCAGCCCGATTATTTGTGGAGAACAATAAAAATAAGTAGAAACTAAATGCGTTTTTTGAAATGTGAAACAAAACCGTAGGCAGATGTCGCAAAATAATTCTAACTTGGTCGACTGAACCCGCTCAATAGTGAGTCCAGTCTAAAGATAGCTCGGAATGACAGCACCGTTGATGCCGTACGGAGAGTCATAGAAATAAGAGGAAGTCAATAGATACGTCACGTGTCTCTGTGCTTGTCGAAATTTGGCGATGGGATAAGGTGGTTGTCGTGACACATTGTACAATGGTGTTTTTAAGATGATGCAGTCACTGACATTCTGAAATAACCAAATCTTGCACCACATTTAAGAATGTCCAGCTGTAAGTTGACTTATTTTCACGCTGCCATAAGTAGTTCAATTTTATCTTTTTGAAAATAACCACACACTTTTACTGGACTCATCAGGTTATTACTCAAAAGGAATTTTGAAGACGTTAAATGAAGATTCATACTCCAGTGGTCGACGTTATTTCTATAACAATGCCGTTTCGCCCACCGTCGCATGCTGGGAGTTTATTCTCGGACCATCGGATTGAGAGTCGATCTATATGTGCGTCCCCGGGTAACGCGATCGATGGTTCACGCGTTAATTAGATATGTTTATGAGAAAACGATAGCTACGGTATTTAGATTGGGGTTCCGATGGAGACTGTAGAGAACTGTATGTGAGATTGTGGCCAATATTTCACACTCTATGGTAAAATTAACTTTGAGATGCAACATCAGCGAAAACGTTTCAAAAGTAAAACAAGTTTTGTCCCTAGGTAAAAAATTACGGAATTGACTGTCTCCTTTACAAAATTGCAACAAATTTCAAATTTCCTTCAGAAAACATAAACATCAGCCATGATGAATGAAAGAAACTATTATGTAAGGATACCGTCAGATATTCCATAGATTAAAACCTTCAGTAGTTGGATTAGGATAATGGAGGATGTCTATGCGAACTGCCTTAAGATAACAAGATAAAAACACATCAACCAAAAAACCCGGCTTCTTTGAGAAAAAAGTACTGCAAAGTTGTTGATTTATTTGTGTGCGGAAAATCGACATAACACTAGAGGTCATATTTGACTCGAATGAATACACAATCAGCAGACCAAAGGGAGAAAAAAAGGTAGTGAAAAAGACCCATACAATGGACGCCCTTGTGAATGGTTCCATGCGAATAATCACCTAAAAGATAAGATAATGACATTGGGAAGCTGTATACTCAAAGAGATTCCTAAAACGACTGCATTGAATGCAGACCATGAGGTGAATTGAGAAGGTAAGACAACCCGCACAGCCCTATTAAACTGTCGGTGGAAAAAATGATGCATCAGTTTAGCCAGAACAAATCACACACGATTCTCTCTTGGCACATAGGGCTGTACTCACTTGACCTTCAATCACATTCACGAATTATGGTGTGCCACAAAGTCACAAGAATATGTAACTTTACCACCTACTTTCGTTCTTACAAAATGCACAGATGTAGTTCTCACTCCGAAAAGGTGCGAAATTGTAACACGACACTGAATAGGAATATTTTATTGACTGTCATATAAAATAAAGCAAAGAAATATAATAGGGATACTCACAATTAGACTACAGCATGTTGATTACGCGATCTGTGCATTTTCTAGTGCATTGCAAAGATTTTCCAAGGTAATTCAAGAGAGCATTTTCAAGTTGGTACGCATTTTTAGCCTATTTACCGGTATACACAGGATCGTCCTGCAACACTACTGAACCAGAAAAGTTCGCTTTGTGTTTTAGCTGTTTTTCACAGTTGCCTCAGATGGCAACTTGTCACAGATAGAGGGCTAAGTCGGTTGAGCATTAGCATGCAACATTCCGACGTACTCCCGGGAAATCCAAAATCTGCTGTTCACCTTGGTGAAAACCGGGTCCCGTTGGTCAGCTGAAAATCCCGGATTAATGAAAATTTTGATCATATAAATAAGACCAATTATCTGAATACAGAAATCAGAAACGGGTTTGCACAATGTATCCGTGGTCACTAAGCTGCATCTGTACACCTGCAAACTGCGGTCAAAGTGCTTTTCATATTTACTGACATAATAAGAAGACCAGATCAGTAATTACAACTAATAACACGGCACTCTTACATGAAGAACGAGAGAGAAAGGTTAATCACCTAGGCAAATATAATACGACTAATCATTCACGTTGATGACATGAATTAGGGTTGAGTATGAACGATCAGGGCCTCGGCTAACTTCATTAAATTTGTGTTTATTGTGTTGCAGATAACTTGAAATGAGTGGGTTGAAGTGACAATGTTTTTGTTTCAATGAGTGAAATTGTTATAAGTTCAGTAGAATCAGACGCATGGGTGCCGCCTACACTTTGAACAACGCACACTGTGCCAGCCGTATGTCGTGTACCTCTGTGAGTTGGCTGCATGATTCGAATGTGAAAAGATCAGTGCTATCGGTGTGGACTCGTAGCTCAGCTGATAGAGTGTGCGCTGTACAAAACGTGTTGGTGGCTTCCATGTGGGGATTCGAATCCCACTGAGGCTATTGAACTTCTCCTAATTTCAAAATAACACCTCAAAATGTCGAACATCAGTTTTAACGAATAAAAGTTGATTTATCGAAGATCTTAACCTTGTTTGCTCATTGGATGACGTAACGGTTTCAAACTTGCCATCCACCGCTTTCTTAGGTCACACTGGGATGTTTTCGATCGTTCAGTGACGTAACTGTATCTCTATCTTAGCTATGCGAATTACTGACCGATGCACAACGAAGGACTAAAACCATTGGAAGCTGATCAAAATATTAACACATATTTCAGGTTACTTTCCCCGGCGAAAGGTGTAATTACCAAATTAAAGTTCCCCATATATGTTCTACTGGATACCTGTCATTCCAATGCCATCGCTTAATTGTAAAATAAATTACCTTTCCTACTAAGGGAATTCCTAATTTTCAACACTATCCCTTTTCTGTGAATTTGTGCATTCTTGTTCAAAGGTGAAAGCATACATTTGTGGTGAGATTCTCTTCATGAGGTCAAATAGAGGGCGCCAATTAGAATTACTTTTATTCTTATCAAGACTATGCTTAAGAATAGTGCACAACACTTGAATTTTGCTAATCAATTCAAATCAACGAATCCCGTATGCACCTTAGTTGGTGATCATTCAGCTCAACAATTGTTATCTGGCTCTATGTGAATTGATCAAAATGTGGTGGGTAGTGTCGAACTGGCCTATGTGCATCATGTGCAACGCTGAGAATGATTGGTAATAAAGAGGGCAAATATAATTCGTGGCCAATTGCTCGATCAACGGTGAGTGTGCCCTCTGACAGCATTGTTGAAAAAGGGAGGAATATTCTTGGGATTTCGCATCTTTCTCATTCGCACGAGGATTTAAAAACAAAACAGAAGTAGTGGTTCGGATTCTATATAGGCGAACATTATAACAAAACGTGTCTACAGAAAACTGGTGAAACCGAAGCACAACAGGGATACAGTTAGAATTGTGAACCCTTTTATTAAAAATAATTAGCGTACCGAAATTCATGCTTCAAAACTGGGAAAGCTGTTTAGGCTATAGTAAATTCTCATGCATTTATTTAGAGATGAGTGTGATATTGAAGTGTCGAAAAATGCAAGCTAAATAGACAATTAATAACTTATAGATCCTAGTATCAAAGGAGGAAAGTAACAGAGAGCTGACAGTTGCATTTAAACGTTGCCGGGATAAAGGACGTGTTTTCGGTGTCAAATAGTATGGATTTGTCGGAAGAACTTACAAATGAATTTGGATTTGAAGACACATATTGCATTTGTTATGTTCTAGCTGCTCAGCCATTCCATCATCAACTACCTTAGAGCAAAAGTCTCATCCATGCATAGTTTTAATCTCATCAAAGTTGCTGATTTTGCCGAAATCCGAACACACAATTGTTGTCTTACCTTTTTTTTGTCAAACAACATAATTGCAAGGTGGTTGTCATATGAGCTTTTGAAAATGCTACATTAGGGAAATACTGTATTAGATAGTTTTACCTGAATAATATCGATTAGATTACGAACCTTTCACTGTGTAACCGTATTGAGATGTTTTGGGAGTAGTTTCACGTATTCTCTTATTTCCCATCCCTGAAGATTTTCCAATTCAGCTAAACTTTTTAATTGTAAACTGTTCATCTACTCCGAAGATGAGGTGTGCACAGAGGAT
>UZAN01041246.1:33134-45113 GCA_900618425.1 Echinostoma caproni | reverse complement strand
ATGAAGTTTATCCGTCAGTTTACTGAACACTAACTGGGGCTTCTTGCAAATGGAGAATAGATTGTTCAGATCCACGATACTCGCCCAATTAACCACATCCTGTACCCCAAAACATATAGATATGAGAAAATTGTGAAACTCCGTTGAATCTGTGGTCAGTGGTTAAAATGGGACACTGGGATTGTGAAAATGAAAATTTTTTTCCACATAAAGACNAGACTAAAAGACTTCATTTTGCTTGTGGAATGAAATTAATTTTTGAAGGTAAATATGAGCCTAATGTGACGAGTAAAAAGTGCACTAATATTAAAAGCTCAGGGGTATTGCCTGAGTGACATTATGATTCCGCCGCGGCACTTCCATGACGCACACATTGGGTTCAAAAATCCGTGAACCCTTTGGAAAGTTCAACTGGATGGAGTCCAACCGTGCCTGGTGTTCTGTGAGACGATCAGATCAAAAATTGAAAACCAATGTGATAACTGACCATGTGAAAACAAACCACTGACATAGTTTGAGAGATTCGGTTTATTTGTGAAATGGTGCTTCATCAAGTACACTTAACGTGTTACTTAACACTGAAAAGCCATTTTAGTGTTATACAGCCGTTTTGTCGTCCTGCTAGGTATCATCAACAATGTATACCCACGAAATCAAGTCGGATTAGACTAGAAATACTTGGATCTATTAGTTTGTCGTGCGAACCACATAGGCCATCCGGAAGGGCTGTCCGTAGCTGGTTACATTTTCCCGTTTCCTGGTATGGCACTTATCACTCGTTGTTGCCAAAAGTCCTAGGGCCTCACAAAGGCTTTTCAGCGGCTACAGATGACGAATATACTTTTAAAAAAATCGATTAGATGGCGCCATGCTCACGATGGATAAAACGAATTTTTCTAGGGCTAATCTTGAATCAATAAAAGGGACTGTATTGGGCACAATATTCAAAACGTAATGATGTGTTGTAATGGAACTAAAAGTGTATATGAGATTACATATCCTTGAAACTAAAGTCTCGTTTCTCCTCTTTCAGAGATCAAATATTCGGGGTACTTCTTTGTTGAAAGTTCTACTAACACCCGCTAAAACTCATCCACGGCCTCGGTCTCGCCTTGTTTCCGTTTTAACAACCGTTACCTCCAGATGGAAACGAGGTCTGAGTTAAACATCAAGGTTTGAAGTAGGGATTATAGCGCCTATCCCAGAGCTTTTTAAAATTTTTGCGACCTCCTATTTCAGGAAGCTCAAAAAGAACAGCACATGTTTTCCGTAAAATACAGCGAAAGTTGAAACTCTGAGTTGTCATAATCGTCCCTGGGGCAGAACATAGGGGTCTGTCATGAGACTGGTTGGAGATTCCCTGAATAGAACTCTGGCTTCGTATTCTTCACCGGTCCGGCTATCAACAAGAGGGGAATGTAGACCATCCTACCCGCGACACCAATTGTAATGCAGCGGTCTTAGTCGATAATTCATGGGACCAGCCTGTGCAAAAATGGCTATCATCAACGACGCGAAAACAAATGGCACAACGGCAGACAGTGAACAGGATCTATATTGGCTAGTCGATTCATAACATGTCGATAAAATCGACAGACATGAACAGGTAATGTGAAAAAAGAAGGATTTTCAGTCACCGTATAGCGAACCTTCCTGGGTTTTCGATGCAACTGATGAGGCCTGGATGGGAAGGAAAGAGGGGACTTTAGTTTTATGAGTATGTATCGCCCAAGCCACTTTTAATAACATAACAGTTCAAATAAGGCTTGTGAGTAAAACGAGTAACACAAAAGATTCAAACGATTCGTACTGTTCACAGAGTAGTACAAAAGTTAAAACGCAGAAAACACCGACAATATACATGAAGACTGACACCCGTACTAAAGAAATATGAGCTAAAAGAGATGAAGTTTGACAGGAATTAATTTAAAAAACCCGTAAAATAGTTTATTTATTCCAATTTAGATCCTTTACTCAAGGCAAGTTATTTTGAGTCATCTACATTTCTTGTAAATGACTGTTCATGGTACTTGATGGATTGCTAACATGTCTCTTAAACGAAATCAAAGCGAACACAATTCATCATCTCGTAGCCTCTATGTTCGAATCCAACAGAGTTTGCCCTAACACTCCGTCTGTCTTTTGACAGTCATATATCTGTTGTAGCACCTTCTCCCTGAAGATTCGCTATGTATTTGTTCATAAACAGAAGTAAGTTGATGAATCCCATTAGAGTATTAGCTTTCGTAGGACGTTCTTCACGATGAACATTTTCAGTGTTCTAAGAGTATGTGTGTATGCATTTTTAATGGACTTCATTTCAACCGTACGTAAACGGGACTGGCGTGTGGAACAGTAGAACAACATCGAGAACAAACATGATTTATTTAAACTTCTATGGATAAAGATGAAAATGCCAGCTATTCATTCAACCACTAATATGTGGTGGACCTTAATCGTAACAAGAGCGGTCGGGAAACCCGATTGACTTTAAACCAGTTATGCGAAACATGGAGAAACTGCGGTGCGAATGTGTGGGGTTTGAGATGGTCAGTTTTTTTTTCTGAAGGAAATGTGTTACTCACTTCCAACACATCTGATGATGATGGGCAGTGTATTAGCCTCACTGAGGTCTTCACAGTTTCAAAGAGCCTGAAATCCATCAAAGCTTTTGGTTCTGATTTGAGTTTATTCGAGCTTCAACCAGCGGAATTTGAAAAAGTTATCTTGTTGTTCTGGTTAATCACTACAGGGTCATCAGAGTGATTTCCCAAGATCGGAAGCCTTTTCAGGCGTATTTGATTTTCACCTTTATTTTAGTTTCTTTCACTGAATATGGAAATGAAACAGTACGATTCATCGAGGGTTATATACAATATAACTCGTACCCAAAAGAATATTGGAAACTCTTACGTCGTCATCATATTTATGGGAACTGGCGCTCACTAAAACGACACAGTCTGAATCAATTAGATACATGTCGCACATAAATTACACAATTTGAAAAGAACGTCGCTCAGAGAGAGCATGCAATGAATCTGCTCAGTGAAGAAGAGAAATCGTTGTTTTTAATGTTCACCAAACAGCAGATAGTTACCCGACGGACACAGAAGAAACGATCTAAATTGTTGGAAGGTATTTCCCAATATGAACCAACCGGACAATTCCCAAGTGAACCCGAGACGTATGTTCTCCAATTAAGCAGACCAGATAAGGGACCGAGAATTGTGCATTTGAAAAGGACAGACTACATAGACAAAATGAGTGCGATTCTCTCAGACAACTGCCGATTTCATAGTGAATCAAAAGAGAGGGACCAAACAGAAGAAATCGAACAACAATTGAAGAAATGACAGAACTCGACGAAAAAAGAAAACCACATGAGTCTGACTACATTCGAATTACTGAAACCCCTAGGGTCAAATATTCTAAGGTTCTACGGATTCCCCAAGATGCACAAGCCCAATCTACCATTGAGGCCGATATTTGATACGACAAACTCACCATATCACTCCATAACGAAATGGCTGGCTCAAATGCTCGATCCAATTGAGAAGACATCGACACAGTTTGAGAGGCACTTTCCATTTTGTTGATTAAATCAAGGACTTAGACAGTTATTCTTAATCTGTGTGCTCCCTAGACGCAACATTGTTGTTCACAAGCATCCCATTAGTCAAAACTATCGAATATTGGTACACCTTTATTTAAGACCATCACTTGTTCTCAAGGAACTATTGCTCCAATGTACTTTTGATATACGAATCATTTTCAATAATCATTTGTACAGATAAACCGATGGAGTGGCTATGGGTTCACCTTTGCTCCAGTTTCTGCCTATATATTTATCCATGGTTAAGTTAGAGAACACAAGCCTCCGACCCATCATAGAGGATTCGAAAATGTACTGCAAATACATTGATGATATAATTCTCGTTACTACTGGAATTGGAAATGGAGACGGACGGAATACTGACGTCATTTAACAAAGCTCATCAATCCATAAGCTTTACTATCGAAAAATAAATAAACGAGTGCATCCTGTTTATAGATGTCTTTATCCGTAGAAACCTAGATGGGTCTATCCGCCGAGACGTCCACAGGAAACCCACCTGAACAGAACAATCCACTAATTTCAATAGTTTCACACCAATTAAACAAAAAAGTGAATTGATTCATTGTCTAGCGAGAAGAGCACATAAAATCTGCACTCCGGACACCCTATTCGACGAAATGAAGCAAATGAGAAACACATTGCGAGAGAATGGCTATCTGGATTACTTCCTTGACAAGTACCTAACAGAAAAAACGGAGAAACCAAAAGCGAGTACAGTAAGCAGAAAACCCCTGTGAATGCAAATACCTTACAAGGGCGACAAGGCGGACTGGGTCACACGAACAGTAACCCGAATGGAAAGGAGAACATTCNCGCAGCAGTTTCTCCACTTCACCAGTAATTCATTTCCATCGCAAAGGTAGATTGTCCCTTCAGGCCATATCCATGTGCATCTATTTGTTTACTTGCTCTTGTGGAGCGAGCTAAATAGGCCAGACAACAAGACAATTGTCACAGAGAACAAAGGAACACCACTCTGGATGTTTAGCACACGGAGAAACGAGGACAGCAAGAAGCGCGATATGCTAACACCTACTCAAAAGTAATCACCAAGTGGACGTAAGTCGAGCGTTGAGAACCGTTTGTAGTATTCCACCGTTATCATTTAAATCTGTACACTTCATCCTTCTGTGCACAACTGAAGCTATTGCAATAAAACTGCTTGACTCCCCACTTTGCAGTCAGAAGCGTCTCGTCTAGACATTATCCCTACCATGTTCAGTCACCAAGCGACCAACCGATGCGAGCACAGTAACTGGAAGAACTTCACAACCAAGGAAGAGCTCAATCAAATGGTTGACGCACGCAGCATCGCTGTGTACATACAGTAATAAGATCTACCTCGCATATGATCAGAAAACATATATATAAATGTAAATCGCCAGTTGATAATTTTATCGTAAAACAGCTTGGTTTGCCTATCGGGTTTTATTTTCAATATCACAATAAATGTTTCCCATATGCTCAAACAGGGATCGCAAAGAAGTAAGAATGATTTTTTTTCAGTTAAGCAAATGTTTCCTATTGGGTAGATCAAAGGACCCTATATTAGCCTATATACATCTGACAGAGTACTTAACCATTGATGAAGTTGGAATTGACAGTTTATCCTTATTTTGAATGTGGATCATAGAAGCACCTCTAAACGCGCACCTTAATTTAGCAGTGTTGAAGGCATTGTTAACTTCTTTTTTCAGACGTTGAATTGGGATCTCACTCACGGCATCACTTTCAAATGTCAAATCTTACTTTCTCACAGTTTCCATGGGACTTTTGTGTATTCGCTCAGTCGGATTCCTTTCGATGAAGCGATCTGATTATGCGTTCTCATCTCATTATTTAAAACCTCCTTGGAGAAGATCGTCCTCGTCCCAGTAGACCAGCAACTCGAAACAATTACATTTGAAGTTGACTTGTTGACCATTCCAAGTCTCTTTTCGGCAGATGTTTCATTCAATCTGAAAATCTTCCATTGTTATAAGAGACACGTTCAGAAACAATAATTGAATGTTCGTTTTGCGTTCGATTGTTAAATGTGCTGCTTTGTTCACATTGTGAAATTCCAACAACACGGATGTTAATTCACACGGTAGACAGCCTTTTCCATGGCATAGCTTTTTTTCATTTCTTTTAGTTTATATAACCTCATGAATTATTTTTCAGTTTGACAGTTAACTTACTTATGCTAAATAATTAACATGACACCGGGAAATGTGAATATCGGGTACTTATGCATGGGTGGGTTCTCACGACAAGCAAGTTAGCGTCTGAGGCATATATATTAATCCAACGATGAAGGTCAAATATTCAAGATTTAATATGGGGATAAGTTATAAGCTCGTGTTTTTCTTGTCCCATAGGTTCGTGTATTGGTTAAAATCTGTGATACGTACAATTCTTTGTGTAAAATGTCACATCATACGGGCTTCTTCCACTATTACACGCAGCTTCACTGATGGAATGCAAGGCATACCATTGCTTCATCCAGTCGGAGTTTGAAAGATTCCACCCTTGGTACACAGTCGAGGAGGGGTGGGAAAAGGTTCTAAATCGAACACGCTCACTGCGAATGACTGAAGCCGGCATTCCAATCGGCATTTTGAGACACCTAATTTGAACGGATTTCCTCTAAGATGAACGTTGGTTGATAATTTCAGCAGCGGGCGACACGGATGGCTTGGGTTTTGCATTATTTGGTATATCATAAGCATGTCTCATCTGATGCACGATAGTAATTCGAATATAACCCTAGCGACTTCAGTCTCTCTGCGTATGAATAGCGATTTAACCTCTAACCCTTTTTGGCCATCCTTTGCGGACGCTCCAGCATTTTGCAATCATGTTGTAGCCATGAACTCCATGCCTGGATAGCGTACTCCGTGAGTGGGGGAATTTGTGCCGATATCTGACGGAGTGAAATCACAGTTCAAGATCATCTCAGAATATGATAGAATTAACAAGATCGAAAGGCTCCATTAGGATTATCAGTGACGAAGGAATAAGAAAACGTAGAGCCGTCAAATCCTGTCTTGCTGACTCTCTCTCCGTATCGAGAAGTACTCGTGCTGATCAATGATATGATCGTGCATTCTGTTGGGGAATCAATCATGAGTTACTTGATTTAACACAGAGGATAACTCGAGAGGGCGTTTTTGATCGATCGGTGACGGTACTTGATGAAATATGACCGAAAATCGGATGGGGTCACACTGATAGAACAGTCAGTCAGATCAGATCATGCAGAAGAAAAAGTGCAATTTATTGCCGAGACAAATGACGGACATGCATATCAATCAGTAAAAACGGAGAGTTCCATTCAGATGCTCAATACAAACCATGAACATGTTGTTTTATATGTACCGGGAACAGTGTAGTTTGTCCACATAGGCTACGTTTCGGTCTGTATTGGTTTAGAACTCTCGTGAACCGACTTTTTCTGTTTGCAGATATGGACTCGAAAAAATGGCGACAAGAAATTTCAAATATGGAAACCTGAATAGATTTGCACTATCCTGGTTTAATTAGAAACAAGTAAATGTGGCAAAGAGGCGAGGTACTTTAATTTTGTTGTATTTGCCGTTATTTTGCTTACATTACAAGGAATGAACATCATGATATAGTTGAATCCAAATTGCTTTAAGTTCCTCATTCGACTGACATACAACTAACATACATATAACCTCTCTAGTTCTATTTCTGAGTAAAAAGTATGAATTTTTGAGAGGCATTTCAATGTCCAACTCCGGTTTACTGATCAAAGCATGTGCGGAGAACAGCTGTTTGTTATATGACTTGCGAAACCTCGGTAAAGATTAAGTAAATTCTTGAAAATGAACTTATACCTTTTGTTTATTTTCTGAACCCTTATCGATCTTCTTATAAGTGGACCATAAAATGGTTCAAATTACTATTTTTTTACACACTGAAACAAGGTTTCGTAAACTTGACCCATCTGTAGATGATCTTAAGGAACTTCTGCAACAATCACAATGAGGAATCACTCGGTGTGACTGGGTGACTAACCGAGAAACCTATTAATTTGTGCATTTATTGTTTCACAGCGGCTGGAAGTTTCATAGCCACCGAATTTAAAATAATTATTTTTTTCACTATGCAACAGAAATCCGAATTAATAAATTACCTTTTGTCTTTCCTGTTTTGTTCCATTTTCTGAGATTAATCGTTGGTGGTCAAGAAAAGCAATTAAAAGCACCGGGTATTGAGTTGTGTGTTGTAGCAACTGCCTGAATGAACGGTTCGAGCACGCAACAAAAAGTCTTGCTGATCAACTGATTTTCAACCTTCGAAAAATGCCCATGCTTGCTATTCGGATGCAGTATTCGGCAAACAACTGCCCTCGGTAATCCGTAGTTATGCCGTTCCCAATTATATGGGAACACAAATCCTGGGGTTTGTGAGGATTGTGGGAAGCAAATCTCTGTGTGCACATCACGTTATGAGCTCCATGTTGCAGACGTTTTATTTATATCGTGTTAGGATCCCCGTTCTAGTGTAGACAATTGTGTTTGTGTGTGCTTGGCAAGGTGTATGTGCTATTTCATGATCCCATAGAAGATAAACTACTTTGACTGAACGCTTCTGGGTACATATTTCGGAGTTCGAGTACTTAATGCAGATGATTTCTGTCACGCCTAAAATGCGCATCCTAACATAATTGCATTGGTTTAAGGGAATCTGATAAATGTTGCTGAATGCATTCATTGCGAGTTGAATCGAGAGTCAGGGTCTACCAAGTGATCGAGAATAGCACTTCATCTGAAACCAAGTCGGCTCAAGCGGTAATCTTGCTTGCCAATGGACCATCGTTGTACGACCGACTTCGAGCACGTCCAACCGCATCTGAAGAATTAAACAGCCATAGATGATTGTAAAGCCTTTAAAAAAGCCGTTCAGGTAATGGCATCGGATCCGTAATTTATCGCGCCATTTAGTCGTCTTGTGAGGGTTTCCGCGGTAAACTTCTTTATACCTCTGTTTGCGTGCACTTTTAGCTCCTGTTCATCATGCGTCGTTAAATGAGCTGGCTTGGGTTGCCACCAGCTCTGAGAAATACTGAGATAAACTTGAAGTTATCTTGCAAATTTCCTTGTGAGTATATAACACGAGCCTATGATACAAGACACCTTATCAGGTTTCCCTATAGTGGTCGAACCAAATCTTCACAGACTGGAGCCGAATAAACTAAAAGTGTAACTGAGGGGGCGTCAGCGACCGTCATAAGACTACTGCGTGGATAAGTAAATACCACCTTCAACGCCGCGCACTTAAGCTGCTCACCCAAAGGCCGCTCACTAACATCCATTGGGCAGAGGGAATAAAGAATCGTCGATGCTGAGAGTTTCAATAATTAATTACTTGTTCAGTTGGTCACATATATTCTGCGGAAAATAAAACTTAGAGGTTTAAGTCAGCAGTTTACCTTTTCGGTAACAAAGTGTGGGGAGATTGAAGCAATACAAGAGTTTTGTATTGGACTAAAAACGAGGGACGTTTAACTTCCAATGAGGTCAAAACGGGTTCGTTTGCATTATTTTATTTCAAATTTGTAGTTTCTAAGACAATGGGCTGTTGTTAGAATGATGTTCACGTTTATTCAGTGGACAAATAACCTTGAATCAAATGCGATCGTGGGTCATTTGGTCGACACCAGGCACCAGATCGAACCAGAGAAAGGATTCAACTCAATTCATTTACTTGAAGTGAATGTCAAATCCAGCGGCAGTGTATCACACCGTCGTATTGACAGTTCAATATCTTCGTGTAGAGTATGTTTTATCTAAGCTGAACTTATTCGAAATTATAGATTGCACTAGAATTCAGTGAGAGAATACAATAAATAAACTACTTAATGCAGGTTGCATGGAATACAGACTGTGCTCCTTCGTTGCTTAGAGCAATGTGCATTGATCTCTGTAAATGGAATCCAATGTAATCTTCACATCTACCAAGTTCTAGACGGTCTCTTAAATCAATCATTTGCAGAAGCAACCGATAAAAGCAAGTGGTCCTTACGTGTATGATGAGCACCAAATGGTACGTAACTATTTTTAATACTTTTTAGTGCAACTTTCGACAGAAATAACTTAGGTATACCTATTTATGATATCAGAGTTTTCCTCTCATACCTGCTTTGGCCAACAGTAATCCTTTTTAATCAGTCCTACAAAATTTGACCTAAAACTGTATGATACCCATCTGGAAATTGTACATCGATGAAACTACCCTGACGATTGGTGAGATCCTCAGCGAAATTGACATTTGACTAGCTTTCATACTCCCGGTCACACGGAAAAGGGGCCGCATTCACTGACAGTAACTCGATATTGTATTATTATATGTCAAAATTCTTTCACACGATCAATAAACGGGTGGCAATATTTGCTGAAGTTAAAGTCATTTTTCCGAGTTCTTGTTCATGTTTCTGTTCTAGTTTAACTACACAGTGTCCCTTGCGGGGAGTATCCCGTATTGAAACCTACTGTTAATTCAGATAGTTAATGGTTTCTAAAAGTTCATTCACAACCGTATCACTATTTTTATTGAGAATGAATCAGTATACTCGCTACTAGTTGCGGGACAGAAAGAGGTGGAGCAAATTATTCCAGATAGGTTATCGGCCTGTCGTTTCATTTTGAGAACTGTCAACCTATCGAATACAGAAGGCTGCAAAACAATGAAGGATTTTTCATCCCTGATTTTTCCTTCTGGACACTAAATGTTAGTTACAGCACACTGCAGTCAATCAACTAATGCAGTAAATCAGTGATAACTATTCTTGTCATTGAAACTTATTCAACGGTTTAGAGTACAGTAGATAATGGTGATAAGCTCTGAAGTGTAATGAGCAAGAGATGAAGCAAGGAGGACAAACAAGTAAAATGTTCACATAAACTTTATTGTATACACAGATGGACAAGGAATAATAGATGTATGAACAAAGAAGATGAAGATGCAGATCACATGATCGCATGAACAATCGCAAATATACACGGCACAGGATTTTAACTATCTGGAACTTGATACAATAAAGTTTATCATTCAGAGCTTGGGATTCATGATTCCGAACAGCCGCATTCTTTTTAATGAAACAAATTTAGCCTTGTTATAAGATCTCGAAAATAAGTGTGCTTTGTATTTGGCATAATACAGTGGCTGTTGATTCATCATGTTTTGGTGTTATACTGCAGTAAATGACACATTACATCAACAGTTGAATGACTGACGTTCCAGATACGAGAACGCTAGTCTCTGCGCAGGTAAAACAGTGGAAAAGCATTAATTGATAATAACTTGTCTTGAATAACATTTGCACTTGGGTCGGCTGCGTTTCCGCAGTGCTTCCAATAATAAAGTACTCCTTTAACTTTAGGGAATGTAAAATAAACATTATTAAAAACTACATACTTTTATTTTGCAACTTGATGACAGCGGGCAAGTTCTTGCGGAAAAAAACAATCAGCACTTGAAATGACAGACCGGGAAACATTTTGTGGTTATTTCAACCATACTGGTGTCACGGTTAACACGTACGAGTCAACTTCACACGGATGGGATAAGGAAGTTCAGCAGCAAATGTTGAGATTTTTACCCATAAAATGTTAAACCGTTCACTGGGTAAGCAACCTTCCAAGAACTGAACCTGTTTTTTATTGAAGAGTAGAACAGACTTTTGGTTTGTGCAGGATCCAGTATGTGAGTGTTGTTGGATAAAAATTTCTGACGGAAATTGCCAAAGGAATTTCCGTGTATAATACGATAGACTCAAAGATTTAAAGATTTATTATGGGAATAACTTACAAGCTCATGCTTTTCTGGTCCCATAGGTTCGTGCGGTGGAGTAAGAAACAGTGATACGTACAATTCTTTGTGTAAAATATCACGTGATACGTACTTTTTCCACTGCTGCACGCAGCTTCACTTATGTTGGAATATAAGGTGTGCTAATGTTTCATCGAGCCTCAGTTTGAAAGACTCAATGCTTGGAGCACAGACGATGTAGGATGGTAGAGAGTTCCAGATCGAACACACTCTGACTGTAAATGACTGACGCCGGCATTTCAAGCGGCATTTTGAGACCACTAGTTTAAATAGATGTCCTCTATGATGAACGTTGGGTGATAATTCCAGAAGCGAGCGACACGGATGGCTTGAGTTTTGGTTATTTGGTATACCACAATCATATCTCCTCTGATGTGCCGGTAATGATTGGAATATAAACCCAGTGATTTCAATCTCTCTGCGTATGAACACCGATTCAACTCCCTGACCATTTTGGTGGCCATCCTTTGTGGACACTCCAGCATCTTGCAATCACGCTATAGCCATGGATTCCAGGCCTGGAT
>UZAN01041246.1:6043-32109 GCA_900618425.1 Echinostoma caproni | reverse complement strand
TCCATAGGACTGGAAAGCGAATCAGAAACACGAACCGATACGGTCCGATGTCGGAGAAATGCTTCGATTCAGCCAAGCGCGAGGCCCCGAATACCTTGGTTATAGAGTTTCCTCGGTAGAATGTCGTGATTTACCCGATCGAACGCTTTTGAGAAATCAAGAGAAATTACGTCCACCGCGTCACCATCATCAACTGCTTTCATCCATTCTTCTCGTGCGATCAGCAAATTGGTAGCGCAGGATCGCTTCTGTCGGAATCCATATTGATTCGGTGACAAAACCCAAGCAGATAAGGGTCCAGGGGTGAATATTGTCTGCACCTGGCGATGCATTCTTCCTCAGGGCTAATAGCTTTGTTTTAACCTTTTCGGCAGTGAATGATACGGTGGTTAATGAAGGATGTTGAATTTGTTGCATCCAACGAGGGAGGGACATTCGTTCATTAGTTGACGCAGCAAAAACGTGGGCATACTGGTTCTTCAGCATTTCAGCGGCTTCCATCGTATTGGCTATGACTCTCCCAGAAGAACTAAGCACCGGTATTCCATGTTTAACTTTTCGGGCGAGATGGATGAATGTAAATTCGGCTTACCCGATTAGCGGGAGAAGTGTATATACCCGGTCATATGATTCGGTATATATATTTTGTCCAGGCATTGATTTACTAGTTTTAATAAATTAATGACCGGTTATAATTGGGGTTGGGTTTGTTGAAGTCAGAAGCATATAATCCATGGTGCTATGTTATTGTCATTTGATAAAGAAATGCACTGGCATTGGATCACTACCACACACGTTTCTCTCCAACTCACACGCAGTGAAACAAACTAACATGTTTTAGCTCTAATACGCTAGTTGGAATGCTTCATTGAAAAAATCAAGTTTTTCACTCACTTTGAACAAAAAAATCTCTATGTCTAGGTAGATGGTATTTTCACTTCTGTCAATTTGATTTTTCGCGTGGAGTGGTTTCCATGAATAACTTAGTTGTCTTTCTACATTTCGGTATAGAGTTCTTTTAGTTTTAAAATGCCTTATTATCCACTGGGTACTTGATGGTGGCCCCAAACACCGATAGATGTGCCACCAACCAATAGAATGTGTTGCTCCAACTAGCCAGTGTTTTCTGAGAAATAAATTCCATAAAAAATAACATCCTAATGATCTTTCACTGATCCTCTCATGAGATCCATAACTTTATGAAGTTTACGCTTGTCGGCGTAGCCGTACATCTATTCGTTGTGCGCTCGTAAATTTATTTTTGTAAAACCGTCTGTCAAAGTGTATGAAATAACAGCTTTTAGATGTTCGTCAATGATTGGGACTCTCCAGCAGTATGAAGGCTGAGCGAACTCCCAAAAAAAAGAAACTCACAACCAAAATACTCTGATCGTATGTAATACCTAGGCCCTGTAGAATTGAATGAGCATATTCATGCATAACTTGTTAATGGCCGACCCCGTTGATCGAGAATGATGTCATAAGCACATAGGCCGAAAGTTCACGGTTCAGGACCAAACACAGAGACACAGCTGATAATAATAAAGAACGAAACATGAAAGCATTTCTATTCCGGATGAAATGAATTCTCAGAGTGCTGTTTAACAAACCCCCAAGGATCGAACCCATCAACCGAAACAAGGATACTGCACGCAACATCTGGTGATAGCAGAATCGACCAGACTTACTAAAACATGAAGCTTTGAAAAACATTGATATTTTGCTATCGTACGCAAATGAAATATATGTCTGAACTTACCTCTTATGCAAAAACGCAAGGAATTAGAGACCAAGGAAACTCTAATGTGGATTTTAATAAATGTGCGGTTTATTTGAAAACAATCCGAAGAACTTCTGAGTAAAAATGTTTTCAATTGCTTGACAAAGAAAATCTTCACGAAATTCAAACTCTTGAGTTTCGAACAGACACGAGGAAAAGTCACATAACAGTGTATCAGATTGCTTGTCAATGCACTTTGGAACCTGAAATTTCTAGGAGTTTACCGTGTTGAATGGCTTCATTCAATTCAAAGAAGAGTGTTTGGGACAGAAGTCAGTGGACACTGCGTCGAACACTGTGATGCCATTGCTCGGACAAATGCCATTCATAGTATATCGACTGAAATAGTCATTGCTGATAAAGTAAAACATCAAAGGCAACCAGAATGCTGACCGGTTATAATAACGACCATAAAC
This sequence comes from Echinostoma caproni, assembly GCA_900618425.1. Lineage (NCBI taxonomy): Eukaryota > Metazoa > Platyhelminthes > Trematoda > Plagiorchiida > Echinostomatidae > Echinostoma > Echinostoma caproni. Next base: position 29,913 of record UZAN01041246.1, on the reverse strand, counting down.
ATGAACCAAACATGGGGATTAAGGAAAAAGATCACCACAGAGTAGTTTTTTTACTGGGTTTATTTGTGTGGAATTCCGATAAGGCTCATCATGAAATGTGATGGATAAACAACAAGAGCTCAATATTTTACAATTTGATTAATGTAGTACAAAAAAGATAATAGCTTTACTTAAGGACAAGACAATTTTGTCTAAACTGATAAAATAAAATATTAATTAAATGGACCTAAAAGCTTGACCGTAGACTAAAAGTAGTAGTTTAGTATATTTTTCGAAAATATTTTAGCGCTTGTTCACTGATCACGTAGAACTTACTTGGTCAGCTGATCGCTGGTAAGGGTCGAAAATGATTTCTGCTATGTTTATCAGATCACTAAGTATGACTTGGGAAAATAGTTTACAAATTAAAACCCAACACCACCCAAAATATGTCTAAAGACAGACAAACCGAGTAAAACCAAGTGATCGGTTTCATTTTTCGATACGTTCACGGATTTTGCCAAAATGGCCATTTGAGAGGTTAAACGAATGTTATAGATTTGATTTGCGCACAGATTCACTTCCACTGCCAGCACGAAAATATTCAATGTGTGGATTAACGTTTTTAGATTCCATCGTAAGATGTGAAATCCTTGCGACAATCTGTCAACAAAACACTCTGAAAACCTGGTGATTTCCATTATTACTGAGTTATGTTGAACGGCACTAAACATGCGCCACGGTTTTGCAGTGGAAACATTCTCTTCCAATGGTATAATTCTATGAATATTTGGGAACGCATCGTTGACAAAGAAACGCTTAGAGAAGACCAACAAACCGTTATATTGACTAGGTGTTAGTACGCGTTGAAGGAACGCAGGAATGTAGATCATCAAGTGAAGAAACAAACGGGAAATGCGAAAACTGTCGTGTCTAACTGATCAAGAGTTCTAATAACGTATGTTCAGATGTATTATACCGTTCACAGGGAGCATCAAATAAAGCTGAAATAAAAAATGATTTTAAATTCTCGTCAAACATTTCTATCACCCAATGCTTCTCGATCGAGATAACGATGCACGATCTGCAATAATCTGAAGGATAAGTTATCACTGCATTTTTCATCTAATGGTCTCAAAATATGCTTCATCTTGGAATGGAATAATTACTGAAGCAGCATTTCCAATCTTTGAGTTATTTTATCAATAAATGTTCAAAAACTGCCTAAAAAGAAAAGAAATGCGAGGCAAAGAGAAGCTAAGGTTGTGCTGATATTTGGCAATCGACGTTTGACATGAAAATCAACTTTGACATCGACGGAATAGACTTTATCGGGAGACATAATTTTCACTTCCGCGCGAACACCCCGAAGTTATTGATTTTGTGAAAGCCGCCTCCAATGAACACCTAGTTATACTTCTGTTTCCATAATAATACCTGTCCTATCTCAGATTCAATAATTGCAATCCCGATCCAATTTCATCAGAGTATTTAACATGCGACGGCAATGATTATCAATAATTTTAACTACACGATGTCATAAAGAACGACAGACAACTGAAACTTGTTGAAGGGGACAGCCAGCAGTATGGAACTAAATTCATCTAATTTGGGATACTTCAAATAGCTATCCACAACATTACGTTATGCAGATAAGTATGTTTCACACAAAATACTTTTTCGTTACGTTGGTTTTAAATAATGGTTTTATCATCTGTCTAGTAGATGTATGCAGATTCTTCACGCATGCATTCGTACCCAACAAAGTGCAGTATGCTATTGAACCAAGTTGTTCTATCGGATAGTCCACCTATGTTGTGTTTCACTCTTGCTACAATCTTAGGCGACACTAAGCACACTACAAATACAGCACTGAATGGTTTGTCCAACTGTCAAGCTTCCTCGCAGAGATAGATGAACACACACGCACACACACATCAATGAGAACAGACGCCCGGGTCGTGCACTTTTGGTGGGCATGCCTGCCCCGTGTTTATAGATTGTGGGTATAATTTACCGATCTAGCATTTGATTGACAAGTCAGGGGCTGGGGCGCGAGCGAACAAGCGAGAGAGAAATTGAGTGTGTAAACGAGTAGTTGGAGGGGGTGAACAGGAAGAGAGATGAGGAAAGAAACAAAGGCTGACATGATGACCAAGTAAAAATGCAAAGCATTGATAACCTGGCAGTGAAAGCAGATCTACACTCATATTGTGGTTAACGAAAAACCACATCCACAATCTGATATAGATTGTCAATTATCACAATTTCCTAACAGAACATCAATCAATGAACTGCAGATTTTCGGTATCCAATATGTTCCCCAATCCGTCCGCGTTTTTCATCGATAAATGACTCCGTGGTGTGACAGAAAGATGAACAGCGTTTAGGGGATGTCATTCGAAGCAGACAAAATCCAGCAAAAAGTAGGTTACGGGGACAAGGCTATATGCTGCAGCAGTATATATTTATGAGTAATTTTTATTTTTATAGGTGTTTACACTTATTGGGGAAGAGCGTAAATATCATACTAAATATGCATTTAACACATTTTATCCAAGAGCAAATCTATGAAATTTTACGACATCATAAATGAATTTCTCTTTCATTTTCTGATATATATAAAGGAGAGAAAAATGAGGAAAGGAATATGGATTTTGTGTCAGTTTTTTATCTGTTACATAATGTCATCATTTAGAAGCAGATTTTGAAATTGATCAAACCTAAGGTTTATTCTTTTCTGAGACTTGTGTTATCTTCAATATTTAAATAGTAAAGCGTCTCGGTTAGGCTAAAGTGTTCAAAAAGACATAAAAACGCTGCGGATAGTATAGAAATTTCCATGATATACATTTCACTGGTGTACTTGAAAATAAATTAGGGTAAACTAATAACAACTGTTGCTATTCTAAGAAAAACTGTAGGATTATTCCTCAAATGCTTGGCATCATACTCTGCGTCTTTTGCTCTTCCTTTGGCATGCTACTGTATAATTCTTGTCCGACCGTCGCTTTGTTTCCCTATGAGAGAAAAACCAAACGAATTTGATATAAGACGAGAATAGGGTTATCAGTCAAACATTCATTTATCTGTTGATGAAACAGAACAGTTAGTTGAGGCAGACGTACAGAACATCAGATTACCGTGTGCTGCACAATTCCTGCGAGGACGAATGTCCATTCTTTGGTCAGTTTTTGAAAAATAGCCGACCCATGTAGTTTATCAAACTCTAGCAGCATCTGCACTTTTTCCGAGAATTTTGATTGAACGGTGATATTAGGTATTCACTTTTATATTTGGAATGTTATGGCTGTTTCCGTAAAGATGCGAAAAGCACTTACGAGAAGAACGCAGGCACCGTTGCTTACGTTCCTGAATCTCCCATGACTTGACAAGTCGGAAGAGCTTCTTGCATAATCCATTAATTCTATTGACTGTCTGACTGTGGAATACTACTTATGTGAGTATCTTTTTCTTTCAGTATTCCCTGAAATTTGTTTATTGCCCTGTTTCTTCATCAGTTTGAAGTTACTGCATTGACAGACTTTGATTTCATTCATAGTCTCTAGTCTGTCAGTGATTTTCTTTGGTTTTCTTCATTTTGTTGGACGCCAGGTTTATGCTCATAAATGTAAGGGCTATTCTTTGGATTTCATTCAAACGTCACAGGTAAAATGCAAGCAAACTACCTACTTGACCCCGGGCAGCTGACTGCACCGCTAATGCGACCCAGCCAAAACAAAATAGCTGTTCAGTGTTACCTAGATTTTCGTTTTATCTCAATTGTTCTGTGTACAACGAATTTCACCAAATTAATGAATCCAGTTATCCAGTTCTCTCATGGAATTTTGCTCCTGTCACAATTACTTTGACACAGGCTTCCTATTGTTTCTATTCTGCTCTCTCTATCATCCGTGAATTGGTGCTTTTCTATATAAAGCTGGCACCCAATTTACATTCGTGCTGTCACCGTGAGCTTCTCGTATACAACACCTTCGGGATAACCCATCTCATATTAAATTCTTTGAGCAGATAGAACGAAGTTACTTATATATTACACAACTTTTTGCAATGCATCGATTGTCCCGCAGGATCAAGTGTAAAATGAAGCGTTTGTCGGATAACTAATGGATAGGGAACAATGCAAAGTTATTTCGTCAACGTGTTTGTCTCTTCTGTGGACAACAAAAAGCTGCCAAGTTTCACATTGCCAATATCAGTAACCTGAATTCGGTGTTTGCGCATTCATACGCAAACGTGCTTTCATCCTTGATCCCCTCAGGTTAGGTCGGGACGGAATCCTTCTTCGTAGAAAAATTTTTCACGTTCTCCGGATTCTTCAAACCAAGCTTTTTTGATAACCGTGATAATCTGCCGCCTGCAATAATTATTTATGGTGTTAATTCATTTATCAAATGGATAACAACACTGGTCCACAAACCTGTCCATATCTGTCCCATCCCTGATCCAAGAAGACCTGTCAGTGTTGTATTCATACCTTAAGTATCAGGCCGTATTATTTTATCTACACGTTTTAATTCAGTTTCTACCAATTATTCAGAAGTGAATCATGTCAAACCTTCTGTTCCTAATTATCTTTGCTCTCAACATTTTCTTGGTCAGGTCGGATACAAACAGATGCGGTGTCCTCTAATTCCACTTCATTAATAAATCTCTAGATTACACTGTCAATTTCTCTCGTTCTATATCTCTTCATTATCCTTTCACATTCGACTGGACCCGTTGATCAAGTTTACTGTTCAAGTTAAAGTCTTCTGTTAGTTCAATGTTATTTCGTTATTTGATGAAAATGTCTCTTCCTTCGGAACATCAAAGCACTACGTTGAGCGGGAATTTATCCCATTCTTGGAGTAGAACTTCAGCGTAATACGAGATACGGTTCTTGCCCTTTATTATTTTGTTACTCTTACTGGTGATTTTTCTGGTTTCCCGCATGAAAAACTCAAAAATAAATAAATAATCTTTAACCGTATCAACAGGCTTCCAATCAGTATGATTTCCTGTTCATCTGAAAGACTGACTGTTTCAGCCAGTCATTGGTTTTAATTTTTCAGCGTGTTCCGTGTGCATATAGCTACTCTTTTTTGCATTGATCTTATCCGGAAGAACTTCCGCATATTGATGGTTGCTACGTTTTTATAGTGAATTCAGTGTACTGTCAGAAGGTAATGCGAAGTAGTCGTGTCATAGCATGAGTATTGCTGGTAACATTAAACTGCTATCCGTTATTAATTGTCAGTTGGAGTAATTCATCGCCAAAAAACCTCTTTATTTGTTGTTCATCAATAGGAATAAAAGTTTTCCCTGTTCATTGTGGTTTTAATTTTTTTTTCTAACTCTGCAGCCGCGTTGTAAGTTCCGTGTTTGACTGGAACACGGACAGACTGGCTTATAACTCTCTGCCAACACAATACAATAAAACGCCATGCATTACAGTAACAGTTTCATGGACATTTCATCAAATAATTATGAGAATCAATAATTGATGACAAGTTGTATTATTATTATTATTATCCCTTCCACGGACTTGAATGCCCTCATTCTCATTAATAACAAAGTAGTCTGACTCCACGAAACTGCGTGTGCATCGCGAAAGTTATTTGACAAATGTTGAATCAATTCAGGGTGGTGATATGATTCACGCAAATACACACGCTAAAATCCAGAACGGTTAACCCGGACATAAACACACTCATTCAGTAAGCTATTTGGGGCTGTGTTTTGTTGATTACCGCCCAGACATATCGATGTCTTACGTGGTTTTAATCTGATTTGTTTATTTTAAATTGCTGTATGTATATCGGCAGTCGCAGCCATATAAGTGATAAAATGAAACGGAAATTTCCAAATAGACGCCAATTGCAAATTGATCTCACTTAAGGATCAAGAACTACCAACCTCAGATCTGATGTTGCTAACATCATGTTTGGTTAAACGCTTTTGAACAAAACTATGAATTTAAATGTTTTTACGAGCTTCAGAATTATAGAAAACTGAAGATATTCTGATAGACTGATACCACTGGACCTTTCAAATCCGACGATCATGGATGAAAAGTTGTGAAAGGGGAATCATTTTCTATTTTGTTTTAAAGTTACAGTGAATAATCCATCGGCTTAAATAACGAAAAAATGTGTTAGTGCGAACGCCTAAGTACGTGTGCAGTAACTATAAGTTAATGAAAAGGAAAGTAGCGAACATTTTGGGTGCTATTTGGTTAATTACATAATGCAATTAATTGGCATCATTGTTTTTCATTGTTTCATACAAAAGCGCAGGGAATTTTCACCATGCATTTTCTGGAATTGTAAATATACAAAGCATACTCCTCAGTTCCGGAAACTCCAATAAACTGTGTACTAATATTGGTAATGGAATAAATTTCATCTGGTGGAGAGTACACATCAGTTCTTGTATGCTTCATTTGAGCTGTCGGTTTTGTTAGCAACTACCGCCTATTCAAACTCGTCGGCATAAATAATCATCATATATCTGTCGGAGGATTGCAAAAATCGTGATACAAAGTGTAAGATGACAGCTTCGCGGATAGAGGATTCAAACTCGCTTTACCCATTCACGCAGCAGAAATCCACTTCCTTGCAGAGTGTATCCTGGACATTATCATCCGTCAAATGTAACCATCAAATTACAGAATAATCAACATTTTGACGACAGCCGGTAATCAACAGTCTGAGGTGCAACCAGACTCTTCAAGCCCCAATATATTTTGCAGAATAAGTCAAGATTTGGGTTGAATTTCGTGACAAACTCTTACTGTTGATAAGAAAATATTGAAAGTTTGCTGTTTCTTCTAAGGGATGATTGGGATTGGTTCTGAATGTCACACTCGGCTAATATTCCAATAGGACATTATAATGCGCCGTTGATAACAAGGAAAACACAACGTTTGGTGAATTCGTGGATGCTAAACACAGAATAATAATCGATTTGGCCAATCAATGTCACTAGCCACGAGGAGCTTGTCAATATACAGATTCGCGTGACAGAATTAAGATAAAGAACAATGGCCTTGTAGGATGACTCAGTATTTCTTATTTCGATGAACGCTTAACACTGCTTCAGAACTGATGACTATCTTCTCTAGAGTACTCCCTTTATCTTCAAGGATAGTAGGCGTTCAAAACAGATTGCATGAAACTCCTAATTGTCACAATATAAACAAATGCAGTCGAGTAATAGCAATGACAGTTAGAACACAAAGTTGACAGTGGAGACAAAAGTAGAGGGCAAATATGATGCTTGCCTCAACGACCGAACAATGTCACAGATCATTTTTGGTACAACTGATGGAAAAAGAACCATTAATGCATAAGTTAAATAGAACGCATTTGCTTATTGTGTTCGCACGTGCCCCTGTGTGAGCATGCTTGACGTGGACAGCCAAAGATGACAGGAGGCATATCCCGGAATCAAAACAGCGGACGTGAGGAGTAGTCCTTAAACCGTCTCGGCAAAAAAAGCCATAGCTCATTCATAACGGTGGTGGCCAAGTGGTTAAGTCACCAACTGCTGACGTGGGTGTCCCGGGTCCAAACCTCTCCACCGCTGCCGTCTTCCTATGTCTGTATTTTCCCCAGGCAGCCTTTGTATAGTGGAAGCCCCCTTCCTGAAAATTGACTGTACATTTGTATATCCAATAAATAGAAAAAGGAGCACATAAATTGAATGTGACTGCGCTCCGACAACTAATGAAGGACATGCTGCTTAACCGTTTAAAATTACAAACCCGATGGATTTTTTTCTAAAACCGTCACAAACTGACTAAGTAAAGATGATCAGTGTAACTTACCACATTTTAACGGTTATTTTAAAATATGTTAAATGGGTGAGAAATTCTTAGCCGAGTTGTTAATCACATTTCACAAAAAGGGTATCGTTGTGTCCCAAATTAAGTACGAGGATGAGCACACAACGAATTAAGGAGTGAGTTTATTGTAAATGAAAAATACGTAGCAGGTTCAAAAACCAGGAAAAAAGCAGGAACTATCAGCGTGTAGGTAGGCGGGCAGACAGGCCGACATTGGCCCACACATTGCACTACATACGAATCCCGTCAGCATTCAAACAGTTAGTCCATCGATCAACCGATCGATCGATCAATCAATTTGACAACAGGCATGTATGAACACACATCAGTCAGTTGTAGACCACAACATCACCTCTCCTTCCACAAGTTGAGAAAACGAGTCGGTGAGCGAACAATTGTTTTCGAATATCCCCATTCATGCTTTTGCATATCATATTGTGGAAAAAATTCTTACATAAAGATAGCCATTGGCTCAATTTAAGGTCATTAATCGGAGGCAGAGAGTAATTGAAGTGTATGCGTGTGTGTGTGTGTGTGCGTGTAGGAATGTTTAACGTGTTGGTTGATTTGACCTTTCCCCACCTGGGTCAATTGACACGTCATATTTCTTCTTGCTTTTCACACCCGCCATTGGCAATTAGAGCGCCTGCACCAGTCGTTTTAGGGCACTCATATTAGGGCCTAGTGGGCGAATGACAATCGCTCAGGCCATGGCCCGTGTTCGAACTCAGGCCGCCTTCGATCGACTGAGTAGGATACCATAAACAATATCGAAAGCTTTCTCCGGTTCGATCTTGTGCCCCGTCTCGATGAGGTGCCCCACGATCGCGCTTGAGATATAACCAGTCTTCCCCTGACTTAACCATCGAGGGTGGTGCTCCTTAACGCGTTGAGACAAACGCCCCTTGTAACATGCACCACAGACGCACTTAAAAGAGTAAATTATCATGGATGATGGACGTCAGTTTCGACAGTTTGTCTTTCACTTGCATTCGCATCACCGGTGATGTAAAGATAATCATTGTCCTGCAGCGTTTGGTGGATGAAGTGTAGTTCTTCATTCAGTGTCTGTTGAACAAATCTTCCGGATTCTGAAAGCCAAACACTAGACTAGATTGCGCTTATATTTCACAGGAAGGAAACCATGGAAGTTGGTATTTTAGCCACTCCATGTTTTCTTTCCATAAATCTGTCTTTTTATTAGTCCATCTTCTTTCCTGGACACGGCTATATCCAGAAAGGCCAATATGTTGTTCGTTCCAAACTCTACAGTGAATTCCATTGATGGATGTGCGTCGTTAAACGATTTCAGTGTCTGTGGGTTGCAACTTTTACGATCGTTCGCACAGAAGATATCATCCATATATCTAGTATAGTGTGCTAATCCTTCAATAGTTCGGTGCAGTGTGCTCCTTTCGCCACACAGAATGGCCGCCGGCTATTTAGTGTAGAAACAAGTTAACTCAACGACACTTCGCTTTCTAATAGGGTCTCGTTGGAAGGAACCCATTACATTAATTGCCATTTTTGCCCATGGGTGTAGGGGTTACACAATTGGTTGTACCGGCGCAGAGATTGGCTTCGCTGATTTATCATAATTTTGGCATGCAGAGTAGTTCCTGACTGCTGCTTCAACAGAGGAGTTTAATCCGGGCAACCAGTAATATTCTCTCACATGTGCCTTGGTGGAAACTATACCGGGGTGTCCTTCATGTACACTATACAATGGTCGGCATTATTCTGCGAGATACAGCTTATCTGTCTCCGCGCATCACACAGTTTTCGATAGTTGCCAGTTCACTGTGCAGAATGTAGTAGGGAATGAGCTCCATGGAAAGTGATCCTTTATCTGACCAGGATGATTAGAGTTACTGAGTAACCTGTGTTAGAATTAAATCCGTTTCTGAACTTTCTTTCAGTTACCGTCTTGTAATCGCACCGCACTGACGGTTTTCCAGTTGAGAAATAGATTTTGTCTCCTCTTCACCTTCACTTAGGTCATTCATCGGAAGGCATAATAGTGCATCAGCTACTTCATTCTTTGATCCTGGGGTGAATTATGTTTCGAAATCATAATTAGGGAGTCTAGCGTACCAAAGGCTGATTCGTAAAGGTCTGTAACCTTTATCCGCACAACTGAGTAAATTAGTTAGCGCAGAATGATCGGTTTTCAAGGTAAATTGACGACCAAATAAGTACAAATGGCATTTCTCAATGGCACATACGCATGCTGGCTCTTCCTTATCGCCTGTGGAATACTTTCTGTCACTGACGAGGATCGGGACGCGAATGCTACAACTTTTTCCACTCTATCGTGAACCTGCGACAGTACGGCTCCCAAACCGACATAAGAGGCGTCTGTTGACACAATAGTTTGGAGATACTCACCGATAACGGCTACCGTCGGCGCTATAGACACCATAGATCGAAACAATTCAAAAGACTTTTGTTGTTCCGGGCCCCATACAAATTTATTATTTGGCTTCACAAATCTCCTAAGTGGGTCTGAGACCGTTGCAAAATTCTTTAAGTGACGGAAATTGTACGGACATAGTCCGAGAAAATGCTTCACTTGATCAGGAGTTTGTGGTTGAGGACACTTCAGTATCGTTTGTGCGTTTTTGAATTTCGGTCGGATGCCCTCAGGGGATATTGCGTAGCCAAGGAACTCAATTTCATGCAACGCGAAACAGCACTTGTCTGTGTTTAAGCGGAGATTTAGGTCATTAAGGCGTTGAAGCAGAGCATGTAAATTATTGTGATGGTCTTCTGCTGAGGAACCAAACACGCAAATATCATCCATATAGGCAATACATCCCGGTAAGTCTGCTAGAGCCAATGTCATAAACTTTTGCTAGGAGGCAGGGACACTGCTCAGACTCATCGGAAGTACGTTATACTGATACAGTCCTTCTTGGGTTGGAAAGGCTGTCAATGGCTTTGAGTCCTCCGTTAAAGCCATGTGGAAATGTGAACTGCTCAAATCAAGTTTTGAAACTCTTTCGCTCCAGACATTTTGACAAGCAATTCTTCCGTGGTCGGGAGTGGAAACGTTTCTATGATGATCTGTTTATTTAGCGTCCTCAGGTCAGCACATCTTCGGATGTTACCATTCTTCTTCAACAATGCAACGAGGGATGGAGCCATTTGGAACATTGTATAGGTTCAAGCAAACCTCTTGAAGCATTTTTTGATGCGCCTCGGAAACATCTCGTTTGGAAAGGGTAATTGGTCGTGGGTGGGATATGGCAGAAGGAACAGCGTTTTGTTGAAGAACAATACGATGTTTTACTCTAGGAATGCGACCAATGTCAATTTGAAACAACTTTTGGAATAAGGATTTGTAATCAGGAATTTGCATTGCGGAGATTCGCATTCGGTCTAAGCAGGGAGACACCAGTTGTAGACCACAACAGATCTAAAATAAAAATGATGACGGTCATCAAAATGAAAAATTCTCGCAACGCACCGATAGCTCGGTGAAGACATCCTGGATTTTATCCTGTAATTGATTTCAGTGAAATTACCGATTAGTGCTTTGCAATTTTGAGCATTGAATCAAATCTTTTGATCCCGGAATTAAAATAAAAGAGATTAGTTTATTAAAAAACGCGATCAACTTGCATTAAAGCATTGCTTGTATCTATAAAATATATATTGACCGAAGGTACTCTTTGTATTCCGAAATTCCTTTACATTACAAGCTGATACCATCAGTATCCTTAACAATTGAACTGTTTGGTATGCAGTGTTTTATCTGGAATACGTCTGTCATTTATAACTTTGTTTTATCAATTTCTGTTAAAACAGTGTCCAAATACAGATTTGCGTTAAAAAATACTCACAGATGCCACTTCTGGCGAACAGAACTGTGTTTTCGCATGACTGGGAACACATTGCGTAATTGCANTTGCATCTCGTTCGCATTCTTGATTGATTTATGATAGAAAAAATTGTTTAGTAGCCCAACGCTGTCAATTCAGCTGTGGTTAGCGACTTTTTTCTCGATTTCAAGTAGCTAGGATCGATTTAATTAGACTCTTGAAGAAAATGAAATTGTTAGATAAAGATACTACTGATGTAGAAAAAAGCACATGAACGGCTGAGATGTTTGAAAGGATGAGATTTAAATTGATATCATTATGTTCCTTTGTCGAAGTTCGATTAGCTTTCAAGAATTGAAACGTAGCGCAAACAAATAGTCTAAACTGGTTTTATCAAGTACCTTGGTTTGTAAAAGAGCTTGCTAACGTCAGTTGGAATAATCAAATACAATGGCAATTGATCGAATCGCGTTTGTACTTCCAATCAGTCAGGTAGTTTCTCAGAATATGCGCTGTACTCCAATGTTAAGCCAACTCATCTAAATCTGTATTTAACAGTAATAAAAACCCAAATTAGAATATAGAGTTATCATTATGATTCACTTCACAACCACTCCACAAAGTAGAGGTTATCTAAAAATTCACTCTAAGATATACTACTTAGAAATTCAAGAATCCGTGTTTGTACGGAAGTGAATGATTTGGCAGAAAACCACGATTAGGCGATAGTGATTAGTGTGCTTCCGTAAATACTGTGTTTACTAGATCAGATAACGCTTGCTATGCAGTTATATTCCATGTAAAACCGTATCGGAGTAATCGCTCTTCAAATGAGTCAAGTTTAGTGAGATTTAAAGGAAAAAGAAACGCTTCAAAAAATGCTTCATATTGTTGTTGTTGGAGTGGCTTTCTATTCGAAAACAGCACATAGGAAAATCAGAAAAGTTAGCTTTGAAACACATTTCAGTTTTGAAATCAGACCGAGGTCCTATCGGTGCATAAAATCTTTTCGTGTCAACCACTGAATATTCTGATCATGTCCGACTTTCTTACAAGAGACTCAAAAAGTCTAGTAACCTATCGATCCTGTGATGGTATTTGTGTTTGATTTTGCACAAGATGCAGCGTTGTTCTTGATGTTTCTCAGAGGATGTTTCGTTTGAAAAAATGGAATACCTATCTTCTTTGGAGTCGTTACTGTAATCACAAATTGATCAGAAAACTGAATGATTTCATTCCCAAAACATGACTCCATTTATCTAACCGGATCATGACTCGAAATATTTGTTTTATTTTAAGTAACCTGATCAGCAAGCCGAGGTACATCATAGAATGTCTAACGACCTTCAGAGAGGGATTATGTCCCAGGTTGATATTCAAAGTGAATGATTGAATACGTGTACCTTGAGCGTCTTTACCCGAAACTATTTTCATTACATTGTTATCAAATTATTAAAACAGCCATTCATTTAGTTGATAAATACATTCCTCATAAATAGCCATGAGATGAAAAGGGTCAGAGAAGAGACGAAACTGTGCAAAATCCAGTAACACACGATCATCTATTATTTGGCAGAGGAGTGAAGAAAGTAAAGTTGTTCGGTATGCAAATTAGCATCCACGAAAAGCATTGTGTATAAAAGTGTTCAAAAAGTACTACTAAAAATGTCTCTTGCATAGGGTAAAATTTTACAATAATGCCTTCTCAAAATCTTTCCTCATGATCCCTTGGAAACGTTCACAGATAACTGGTTTATGGTTTGGACTAAAGCACAATGGGTATTATTTTGAATATAGTTAAACACATTAGTGTGGTATAAACTGGAGGAATAAACAATCAACCGTATAACTCATTCAACTCGAAGAATGAAATACAGGGCGATTCAGTGTGATAAGCTTGTCTTTAAACAATTTTAGAACAACTATGTCTAGCACCAATAGGGAGTGACGAAGGAGGTATTAGAACCATGCGGTGCAGAGAAGAGTGAACGGCTCTCTCTAATTACTTCAACCGGCAAATGAGTAGGTTATCAATCAGAAGGACCATGAAATGTTTTCTATTATAGCTAAAGAAACAACATGTTTGAAATCAGAATTCAATCAGTTATGTTTTACAACCAAACATGACTCGTACTCTGTTTTTGAAAACGGCCTGAGGGAATCCTTAATTGGCATCTAAGATATCATTGCTTTGTCAAACATGAAAAAACACCTGTGTAGTCGAGTATGAATTCCGCATCTTTTCCCTTAATCACATAATTATGAAGCCGAATCAGGACGCCGTCATGACAATCATTTGCTCTAATAGATGTTCTTTTGTTCAACTTGGCCTCGAGCATGATCAAACATTGTGCGTCTTATTATAATTCATGGAACCTGTTACCGATATCCTAGTTTGAGAAGACCGACTATCTTTTCTGATCTTTCTTTGCTCAGTCAATACACCCAAGAAATTTCATTGAAGAGAGGTGCCCAAGGCCCATCATCACAGCGATGATGTTATAGATTGATCATTATATTTCTTTTAGGATAATGAATCAATAATTTGTTTACGCATGCCATTCCGAGCTAACTATGATTCATCGTTTAACGAGCTCGGGGAAATGTTCAATCCAAAAAACAAGCAAAATTATTGAACCTAGAAAGAACTGCATCCCGCCGAGTTGTTTATCAAATACATAGTAAAGAAAACGTTAACCGAAGGTTTGTCAACCAAGGATGTATAGTAGTCAAGGTGTAAAGATGAACAGTTAAAAAATCACCACTCTAGTCAATGCGATATTCACTCATTTTCGTACTATTTACCTCCCCCCGTTTAACCCTCATCACACCTTGTAGTGGATTTATCAGTTCTTTATAGATTACCTTTTATTCATCGCTTCACGACCACTGGATATTCACTCCTTAGCAAAGCGCTTGACTTCGACTTATTTTATAAAACATCAGTGGACGCGCTAAAATTTGCTTACCCCAGCTGTTAGTACCTCTATTCATACATTTGTAGCTTTATTAATGTACAGCACGATATGTCATAACCCATGTCTTCACAATCGTTAACTTTCTAGCAATACTCCCACTGTATTCCTCTTCACTCCACTTCCCTAAGGACACAGTTGACCTTCACAGTATGATGCATATTTATCACATGTTGATACGAATAGATCTTTTTCGTTTCGGCACTTGTGACCCATGACCCCTCTTTCCCCATGGGTGAAGTTTAGTCATTTTGTCTCGAGTCTATGTCAACTTGTGTGGTACTAATATATCCGTTTGTTTCTAAACTCCCGTTTTATAGACATCAGATAGCTCTGTTTGCCCTTGTTTATTCCGTATCCATTGCCGAGTTCCTACCTTTATTACTAACACTCAACCGGCCTCCGGGACTGAGTGGCTGCAAATGATTGCTTTATCTCTTTAAATACGCCAATCCCTTCGATGTTTCTCGTTCTTTGGTCTAACGCGGCCTAGCGAGTGATGTGAATCGATATTCCGTTCCATTCTGTCATATGTTGCCTAGTTTCTGAGCCGGACTGCTCATAACTTGAGGTGTGTTGTGCATATTGTTTATCTGTCGCTCAGTACATGTAGACTACCAAACTCATGTTCTATTCCCCTGGACTTGGAGGTTCGTTTTCTGTGCGTCAGTCCGGTAGGGCCGGATAACGTAAAAATACAACAGAAACATACGGTTATCAAAAACTGTTTAAATTCCAAATTTTTGATTATAAATAACGTTATGCTCTAAATCGATAGAATGGGAGAAAATTCACTTGGCGCACACATTTACGTGTGACAGCTCTTCCTAACCCATGACTACACATTATATCATAGTTACAATTGCATATTCAACTTTTATCCTAGATTTCTTCCACTATGCACAGACATTTAGTGGAATCCAGTGAACTGTCATTCCGGTTTTCAATGAGAAATCAATGTATAAATGCGTATCTCCGCAGACACACGGTTCTACCCATGTACTCAGCTTANTTAATGCGGCCCTGCTTCCATGTGGGCGATGCATCTAAGTTCTGTCCAAACCTGATTCCGTAGGGTACTTATCCGTTATTAACTGGAATCGGACCCGAGATTTCAAAGACAGAACAAAAGCGTACTCGACCACCGGACAGCTGACCAGACCATTTCTTTTTCATGTCCACTTTTATCATTGGGTATGAAGGATCTCTGTCACCCTCCCACAAGAGGTAATTCTATACTGGACAGAGTAATCTCCAACCACCCAGCCCTTTTTTCTTTAGCACTTAAGGCTCCTATTTCTTCCAGTGACCATTGCTTACTCTTAGTTTGACCTAAATTTTATTCACACAGTGCATACAAATCTTTCTCCCGATCTGACCACATCAGATTTCGTTTTCGTTACTTCTCGCCTACACATATTTCTCTCCTGAATGAATCTCTCAGACAGGCCTCCCGATGGTTTTCATCATCTTCTTATCTGCTCACATGTGTTCCCCTATTCACTGAAACAATCAATGCCATTTTTAATCGTCACAGTCCTGTTCAAAGTCACTATGTGTCCAACGGAAGGATAAACTCTTCCGTACTAAAGTCACTGCGACAACAAAAGGAACGTGCGCACAAGTCTCACAATGCTTCAGCTGTTAAGTATTTTTCCAGGCTTATCAAAGCTGAAGTAAATAGATTGAACGCATTATTCTCTGATCGAATTCTGAGGACTTGAAACAGCAAACACCTGCGTCAAGATATAAGATTTCTCTGTGGATGGAAGAAGGTACGGTCGAAGCTGGATGTGGATGCTGATGATCTCAATGCCACAGNAAACTTTCAAATATTTGCAAATCGTCTCCTGCTGCAGGCTCGGATGATTTACATCCAGCTCTCTTCAAATTTGGTGCTACGTCCCTAGCTGGAACAATTACCTCCATTGTAAATGAATCCCTTGACACTTCTACTATCCCCGAATGTTGGATATCGGTCACAATCATACCAGTCCACAAAGCATCCAAATCTTCTGTCCTCTCCAAACGTTTTCGTTCCATAGCGTTAACATCTTCAGCTCTTAAGTTGACTGAAAAGACCATCCAAAAACGCCTTCCGCAGTCTATAAACATTCCCAGTGATCCGGTAAAGTTTCCTTACAGGCCTAATAGATCCATCTTGGACGCAGTTTCCACCCTCATTCATTTCACCACTAAATCTTTGAACAGCTCTGTTAAGTCTGTTCGGTGTGTTTTTCTGGACTACTCCTCAGCAGTTGATTCCATTTCTCGATCTAAGACAGATAGATAGCAATCTTCATTGATCAGCCCACATAGACAGCTACATTGGTAAACTGCGTTGCCTTTCATTTCAAATGCAAAACTCAGGCAGTTTCGCGCATCCCAGTCAGTTATTTCTACCTTTGTTTATCAGTCTGTTTTCCCCATCTTACTCTACTGTTCACCAGTTATTTTTCCTGGTTTACTCAAACAGGATTACAAAGACATCCGCCGCGGTCTAACCATTAATAATCGTGCCTCTTCTATTCCTATGAATTAATTAGCCGTAACGCTTTCAGAGTAGCAATTAACTGCCTGTGTGAAATTTGCTGGAAGGATTCTCACAGATCCTCAGTACCCATTGCATGCAGAACTGACACATCATTCAACACGCTCCCAATTCCGCCAATTTTCATCTCGAATTAACGCTTAACGAAATTCACCCATACCGTATCTTGCTCGTCTACTCATGAACAAAGAGCGGACAATAAGTGAACTTCGTCTCAACCTTGGACCATGAAATATCCCCATGCCTGTATAAACTTTTCTCCCCGTTGATTATGTACATTGTGACGGTTAGCGTGTACGGTTTTTAACTGAAATGTGAGCTCCAGTGCTTGCAAAAGCTATACACAATACACAATGTTGCCTTTTCTTGACACAACAAAACTCATATTTGCGAGTCTAATAAAGGCATCGCCCCTCGCACGTTGCAGCGTGTCTCTAGAGTTATGGTTTCATTGGTATCTTTCCAAACTGCAGTACTTCTTGCACTAGAGGAGCAGGGGATTTATTTGAACAAGACTAAACCATGACTCATTTTTAAAACGCAATCAATGAAAAAATAGAAGCAACAGTTAAATGAGAAAATATCTGGGAGCCGTATCCACAAAGCTCTATAAATCTGGTCAGCACTTATGACCGGATGTTCGTTTCTTTTTTTAACTTCCTGTCGTAAAAAGCTACCACTGATAGGGTTGAAAGTTGATATGAAAGAACGGTTAAATAAAAATAATCTGTATTTTCCGGATTCGTTGAATATCCACCCATCGATCCACTATTCTCTACCAATTTTATGATTGACTGTTTCACGTTTTTCAATTGAGATGATAAGTATATCACATTTATGCTTGTAAGTTAAAACGCCGAGTACCTTTATGATAAGTAAAAAGTATCAGGCAACAAAAAGGAAAACACTTTTCTAAATATACGGTGTGAATATCGCTAAAACTCAGTTGCATTTAAAGCAAGCAAGTTAATTGTGCCATCCGAATGCAGTAAATGCTGACAATAATTCGTAGTCACGGCTTAATGTTTTACTTACTGTTGGCCACACATGTGCATTTGTGTGCACGAGGATGAATTAAGATCATTCGACAGTTACCTTTCCTTTGGGGAACCCTTGTGCAGCGCGTACTACGTTTGTTCCTCTGTCAAGATTGAAACTTACCAATTTTTGAGTTGACTGTCAAATTTTTCACCTATCCGCTACATAGTCGACGTTCAAAACTGGGAGTTTAAAACAATGTGAAGGTTATTTGTTTCAGACAATTTATTCCCGAATTAACCGCAGAAGGTTTGAGGGTTGTTGTGCAGACCTTGTGCAGATAAATTCTCTATCAAGAACAATGATACGAAAATTTTGCCACCACAAAACCTTCATGCCTGTTTCGAAATAAATTGAAAATTACACTGTATTGCGCAATTGCAATTTTCAAGGAAATTGTCAGAAAGTGCTCAATGGCCGCTCTGTGCATCCAGACAGAAATGTATATTAATCAACATACACCGTTGAAATCTATAAAAATAACGAAGAAAATGACATATGTGCACTGGGTGGGGAATTTAGTACAAATAAAGTAATGAACGGAGAAACGGGATTACTCGCACAGTAGAAAACGGTTGGTCAGATTCGTAAATGATGTCACTGGTCTCTTGAAATTGCAAATAATTTGCACATTCAAACAAAATGTCACCCTAATTGAGGTTTTCCCATTTTTCTCTCGTCCGACTGAAGCTAGCATTCTTTTTAGAACCTGACGTACTTTAATGAATGTGCGAAGGAGAGGAATTTATCATGCCGAATCCATTCATTGATCGACAGACTAATTAGAATCCGGATCCAAGGAAGGCAAACTGACAGGGATTGAATGCAGGGGGGTTAAAATTAGCGTCTTAGAAAACACAAATAACAGTGGAAGGGGTAGACCAAAACGAAGTCTGCCTATTCAACAAACTCCTCTAATCAAATCGTGAGTGGTAGCACGATTCCATAGGGTGCATATTGTGGTCAAACCAATCGCCGATTCCGTACTCCTCCCCTGTGTTGTCTGGTGACTGTAGCATGAACATGAGACGTTCAGATACACCGTGTCACAAACGCGTTTGAGGGGATGAGGCGGTGCATATAATAAATAAATTTGAGCTCCTTGCTTTCTGTTTCAAAAATATCATCGATTGTATTTAGTTCTATATCGGTCTCCTCTCTCTAAAATTCTAAAGCATTTTATATTCGAAAAAGTTTGTGCCACTGCAATGATGAGCTTTATTTGATGATGACTTAAAAAATGAAATGAAAAATAACAGAACCAAAAGTGATAATCATCAAAGCAGATATGAATGAAATTGGAATTGGCCTCTTCGGCTAAAATTGTTGCAGCCAATTTATTGCCTAATACATCTAAGGGAATAGCTTCGTTACATGAAGGAATCACCTGAAGTTTTTCGCAGGAAATTGTGATGGTTAGTGTCAAGCAAAGAAATATTTGTATTTGCGACGGGCTTTCCATTCTATTAATGTCATGGTTTGGGGGATAAAAGTTCACTTGTGTCATATTTGTCCAAATGAACGTTGACAATCCCGAGTGAGAAAAATCTTTGTTGACAAGCATACAACAGCGAAACGCATTGCAAATTGAGTGAACACTTTCATAACTCAAAACATACTACATTTGCTTTTAAGGAACGCAGTTGACCCAGGGGAAACCGATCAAACAGTGAACAGCTTTGAGAAATTTGATCGCTGAATAATGGTCCTAACAATATTTAGCTTCATTTGATCCCAGTTAAAAAAGGAATTTCGAAGGGTTACGTTGTAACAGGAATTCTACTGGGAGAATCGAAAATAAACATTTTTGATGATTCCGTATCCATAAACCGACGGAGAAATTGAATGAGTTACTTTGATTTAATTCATGCAATCCAAAGTTCACTCATGCTCTTGAATTCACCTTCCCTTCCATTTATTTTGTTTGCTGACATGTAAAGTGAAATTGGATACTTTTCTTCGACAATCACACTGTATCAGCTAAACCCTGGTAGGGGATCCATCTAACACATTCACATTAAATAATTATTCCTATAATTAAACACATCCAGATAACAAATGTTCTAATACACAAGAATGGCATATATATTTATACATATGTATATGTGTATATATATCTATATATATGATCTCAAATGCGTTTAAAATTTATATTTGCAAAACTGATGGTCTCGAAAGTGATAAACTTTCAAAGCGAATGCAGATTTCAAAATTAAAAACGAATCCAAATGGCCTCATTGACTGGATTGGGTACTGTTGTTTCCTATGTGACATGCACGTTTGGGGAGAAATTTTCATATCACATGTCAGATATATAGATTGGGAGAGTCACATTAATTTGCTCATCTATCAACTGAATTGCTAACAGAGCTTTTACAGGAAAAAATCTTATCATCAAAAGTTAAACAGTTTTCTATCCAAACGAGTGAACAAAAAAACATTATTCGTTGTAGAAAAAATCTGTGATCGAAATTCATGAATCTGATTTAATCTACACGCACAAAAATTATCGAGGTTTGGACAAATCATTTTTAAAGTGAAAAGCATCACGTGAATATTTTTTGCTCTTGTATCCTTACAACTCTAGCTAATTACTGTATTTCCGAACAGAAATATTGCTCTTGCGCTCTGGCAAACAGCTGAATTTGATTAGACACTATCTCGATGAAAGTTGCGCCAAGTGTCCTTATGCATATTTCACTCATCGAGCATATGAATTTTGGCGTTCTGGGTGATCTAATCAAACTACCACAGTCTGTTTTCTTTGGACAAATTCACTTCCTGTCAGTGCTTGATTACTGTCCGCGCAGTGCTGCGGTACTGGCATCAGAGGGTGAGGACTCGAATGGAATGCCCTGCCGGCTAGGTCTAACCACTGTCTCTCTCACTCTGTCTCTAGCATGCTCGTTCTTGCTCCCACTCTCTCCTGCCAGCGCACTTGCAATCAACATCAACAACTAACACACTCAATTTCCCTCATTCAACCGCTCACCCTACCCCCAAAGGGCACGAAATTCCCCATCCTTGCATTCACCAACTTCAACAACACGCCTCGTCACCGTATCTCGTGAGTTCATTGCTTCCATTCCACCAAACAACTTCAAAAATGAGCAGTCTCTCTCTGTACACCGTTTGCAGTGACCGAATCCTCAAAGTGAAACTCGTTTCCCATCGGTCGGTACAATCTTGATTAGTAGGACAGAGTTCGTTTCGGGACACCGTGGCTCACAATACAAATGTAGCGCACATCAACGCTGAGCATAATAATGTACTACAGTGCTTGCTACCGTCGTTGTTTGTAGGGTTTTTGTTCTCGTTGTATTTATGGCTGTTGTTTTGAGGCGTTGCTTTTATTCTCGACTGTAGTCATACTTTAGTCACTTTCAACGCGTCTGTCCGTGTGATTCCGAATCTTTGTTTGCGTGTGCGTGTGTGCGCGCGCGGCTTTGGATGTGTTTGCATTCAAGTGTGGCTGGCACTGACTGGTGGGGTCGACCGACACAGTATGTTTTCCTCCGGCGTGGCAAAGTCACGCCATCACGCGTGTCGCTTGTTCGTATGTTCGCAAAGATTATTTAAATTTATGTACTCAATCAAACTCAATCCCTAATAGCGGTCCAGTTCAAACCCCCAAAGTATACGAATCACTGGAAAATAAAATGTATTTGTAGGAACTTCGTTTTTCTGGCATCATACCAGTTCGGTAAATAACTAAACTACATGTCATTTCCACTATACACTATTTATACTTACTACTACCACCACTACTACTACTAAATACCATGTATATACACTACTACGTATACTAATAGAAGGTTTACAAAAAGATTAGGAGATATATTGGATGCTTGCATTTTTAAGTATTCCTTTGACTGTGAATGTTACATTCTGTTGGTTTTCCCCGTAATTTGGTTTTAGCAAGTATGGAACACCAATGCAAATCTGCAAACACACACGCACGCATACACAGCTAAGCACACAGACCACTCTGACGGACTTCTTATATTCGCCAAACAGCAACACTGAACTCATGTAATCACGTCGGGGGGTTTCACGCGCTCATTTTACCATGTTGTCAATGATGCTGTTTTTGTTGTTGTTGTTGTTGTTGTTGTTATTGTTGTTGTTGTTGTTGTTGTTGTTGTTGTTTACGTCCGTTTTTTCAACCATCCGTCTGAATAGGTAAAGCCCTATAATCCATGTGACAAATACTGCAACGGACATTTCCGAACAGAAATTCGTTTCCATTCAACCCGCTTGTGACTAGAACGGGTGTAAACCCCGATGAAATTGTCAGCCGCCGATCACGTAATCCTTCAAAACTGGGGATCTGGAGTGATGATATGGCTGATTGTCCGCTCGGGGATTATCCAGTGGGGTGGGCGAGTTGAGGGCTACACGCCATCGCACTGGAAAAGCAAACACCAAAACGATCAGGCGCTCATGCACATTCGCGACCACACAAACGTCGGATAAATTCGATTACTGAGTACGTGCGAGAATTGGAATTCTCGTTGGCATTTGTTTGGTTTCCCGGGAAAAATTGGTTATCTCGGAACAGGATGCTCCACTTGCAAGGACGAACGTGTATACTCGGATCCTGAGGGAGGTGTGGAAGGAGCACATGGCAGGAAGAATTTGCACGAAGAACACAATGTTCAGCGTAGATAGTGGAGGGATTAGGATTGGAGAGAAAACTGGTCTCGTGCCAGATAATTTTGCTTATTGGGAAATAGAAAATTGAGAACACAAAATGGAATGTCATTTAGAATGGTTGGAGACAGAAACCAAAAGGTTTAGGCTACCCGCATGTTCTCTACAACATTTTGTGATGTGAGGGAGTCTTGAATATGCAAAAGGAAAGCGTTGTTATTGAAGGTAATTCGTTGAATCTTGATTTAAAGTCCCGAATAACCAAAACGCATTGTTTTACCGAACAGCCTCGATATTTGGCACATTTTCATACACGTGACGAATCTTGTACATCTCCTTCCGTTTTATTCACCGGTATTAAAATTTTGCAATAGCTATAGTCGCTGAATTCTACAAAAGCTTACCTGGAGAAGTTAAACTTGTTTTTAGAGAAAGTACATCTTCTCAAGACTGCATCCGGAAACCGTTCTCTTGAGTCGTGTGTGTATAGCTGATAAGTTCTATGCGCTTGAAATATAAGATATTTGATCAAATTGAATCATCTCAATTTTACGTTTTATGCCAGGAGGTTTGTTCTGCTCTCCTTGGTCCTGAGATATACTGGCAACAAACTATGAAAGTTGTACTGGCGGTCAGTTAAATTTGAAAAATAATAAATATGAACTATTTATAAAAAGACATCTAGTTACCTGCACACATTTTATGAGCTAATACGGAAAGCAAAACCGGAAAATACTTGAAGTTCAAAGTAACATGATGGATCCAGATTTGGCGGAACTCATACATAAATCTTGGAATCTAGAATTAATAGGATCGGCAAATGTTTAATAGCCCTGTAATTTAGGAAGCAATCTACATCTCATCGTGAAAACGACTTTTACTTGGGTCACTATATTCACGCTGCTGATGAGATCTAACTGGATCGAAACACCTGTACTTAGATAGAAAAGATTGAAAGAAAATGTTTGATTATTCAATTAGTTCATAATTAGGCAGCATTT
>UZAN01041245.1:48370-61380 GCA_900618425.1 Echinostoma caproni | reverse complement strand
ACCATCACACTATCGATCAGTTACGAATCAATCATTTTTGGTACCCTTTCACTACCTCTGAAATTCGTGAATTTTACCGGATTGGAGTCCGTGGTAATGGAAAGAGGGAGATAATTTCAGTAAACAACGCGCTCATAGAGACACTGAATCAATAGACTGGGACAGCGATCGCGTGACGCTCTATAGTTGTTCATATTACACTGATCAGCTGATTGTCCTCTCATCTTCGAACGTACTCCATCTGAAGCAGCCGCAACAATGCACAACGTCCAAATCTCTTTCCCTTGCCCCCTCCCTAAAACCAGCACTGGTGCATCAATAATCCGCAGCTACACCGGTTCGGTTCAAAATACTTGGTCGATACGATCACCTTCAGCAATCGATAACTGGCTATTAAAAGACGTGTAAAATGAGATACCTTCCATTTTCTTCAACTGTGGTTAAAAGTATAACTTGAAGATTTGGTGAACCTGTTACATCTAAATGCCAGATATTAATGATAGATGTGCTACACACATCTTGCCCTCAACGGTTGTACATTTACTGAAAGTTATACTTTTTTACTTCATTTTTCTATCAAGTCTCAATATATCAAACGGAACCAAAATGAAAACCCTGGAGTTCGTTGATACATCTTCGTGGTGATTTGGAGGAACAGCAGGACAGCTTTTGTTGGTCCTACGTGTGTCACTTAAATGAATGTGTACGCATGAAACAGATTCATAAAGTGCTCTTGTTTTCATGTGCAAAAAGAGGACATCGCTAGTACAAATATTTAACTGAAGCATGTGAAAATTACGCTACTTTATTCGTAGCATTCCACTAGATGTTGCACTGTTTATGGCTTACTGTTACGTGTTCCATAGCCATTACAGAATACCTCGGTTCGTTTATTTTGGATTCTGAGAAATTCCTCTTTCTTATCTTACCCCAGTGGATAACTGAGGATGAAAAAATTCTGAAATTCTTGCCCAAGTATGATCTTTCCCTCTGTACAATCTATCAGGGAGAGGGAGAGCGCTTCTGCCGCTCGTACGTTGTCTGGGGACAGAATGGATAAATCGGGAGGTGGCAAGGTGTTTGAACTCGTGACCGACGGATGGGTATAATGGCAACCGCTTAAACGACGTCGCGTTTGTCCCGCCTGGATGCATTAAAATGTTTATCTGACTTGACCTTGTGGTCACGGTTCCGCAGTGATAATTCAACTCTTAGCTCTAAACTTTTCAATCTTCTCCGTCTTTAACAGTCGACCAAATTGGTGGCCAAAAGACAGCAATCAATACCGTAGCACCAAAATGCAAAATTGAAACTAAAAAAAGAAAAACATTTATGACACAATGGGATTGAATGCTAAATAACTATTAATTATGTGAGACAATCCTCCTCAACTCTTCATATTTTGTCTGCCTATTTTTTCTAAAAAGCATTAATTCGATGTGGCAAATAATGTAAACTGACTGCCTGATTGATTGAGTGATTGACATAACTGGAAATCGCATCATGGGACTCCTGTGTGAGTTCCACTATTCGAGGACAGGTTGTTGTAGCTGTCCTGCCGGGGTTCATGTCTTTGGGCAATTATGTTGTCTGACAGAACATCAAATCCATGTGTAGGCAGTATTTGGAGTGTGCTGGCAAATAAGATTTAGTGAAATATTACAATCGTTCATTTCAGGGGAATGCACCTGTTTACGCTCATCCCTTTTCTTTTTTCTGGTACAATAATCTTTATGAAAAGAAAAAAATCAATTATTTACATGTGGGCGGAATGCTGCCAGGTTGTTCAGGCCAAAGTAGGTGAATTTTTTAAGGGAGTTCACAAATGGAGTCTTTGGTTAACCAAAGCCGGACCCGCAAGGCATCGGGTCGGTGTGTGAAAACCGCAATCCATTGAGGGCCGGTATCCAATTCATCGGATCATACGTCCTTTGGACGGGGTCAAACGTCCAAGGTGCTCAACACACCTCGATGTCCAACTAAGCTGGTGACCACTGCCACGAAGTTGTGGGTGGGTGTGGTTCGTACTCCTCCTCTTGGATGGTTTGGCATCAAGGTTTATGGTCAACTTCCCTAGGTGACCTGCCAGGGGTTCACCAACACGGTTATAGCCCCGAATATGGGCTCTTCGTTCTCTCTCTGTGGTGGGAAAACATCCGCTACCGGAAGGCAGTGAGTGAGGTTTCGTCTGCAGAAGATATTTGAGACGTTTGGTCGTATAGAAGCATTTCGCGAGGTGCAAGAGAAGGGTGACCAGCTACAACCCAAGACACCCATCCGCGACTATACTGAGGCTTTCGGTTGGTGCTGAGCTTGGTAGATATCGCTCCCCTTAGTCCATCTAAGCAACATCGCCTCGTTTGATGGTGTGTCTATTTGAATGGGTTCGCACGCAATCGGCACCATACGGCCATTAACCCTGCTCATTTTAGCTTTATTCACATTCTCCGATGCATATATTTATATTTATGTGAGTCTGTTTCATACCACTAAGTATCCTCGATCCCTGGTCCTTTTGGTAGTCACAGATCTCAATTGACCTCGTAATCCTTGACGCTAGCGATGCGGATCAGAACCTAAGTCATCATATTAGCTGGCTGGCTGGCATCCCTGTTATCATCCTGTAGTTCTCGTAATTCTTGCCCTGACTTGAACAATGACTACCGTTGTCGAATGAGATAACTCAATTCGAAACCACTGATAAATAGGACTTCGGGAACGGGACACGAGGACACACACCATATAGCAGATCGTTTAAATCGCTCCCAGTTCACGGTCGTCCGTAATGGATTTAATTAGTTGTTATTGTAGTTTTTAAATTTTGTACACTGTTTTCGGCATGTTGTCTATATCCTTACCAATTAGGAAAGAACAAATGGACGGTATGAACAGGTGCATCCAAACCGTGTACTTCTTTCTGTGAATGTTCATAGAATTACCGGTACACACCTGCGCGCGTGTGTGTGCGTGCATGCGCGTTAACCAGGGATAAGCTTTCATACAAGGTCACTGATGCATATAATCAACTGGTTGAGAGGGAGAGACTGGGAACAGTCCAAGTTTGGTCTGTTACGTACATCGCGGTTGCTCCTAGTGTTCGAACTACTGATTTCATGGGCGGTTAGCTTGTGTCGAACACATTTGGTATGGTTGGCTTAATTGCATTTCTCTGCGTGGTCCCACACACACACGTCAGCTGTTTTCTGTGATCGATCATCCCAGCTACTCGTGTATGTGGCTCGTTCCCACTTTCTCTCTCTCTCTGTCTGCGTCTCCCTGACAGTCCTCCTCCCCCGTTCCGAACTGATAGCCCAGTCCGAACGAACAATCCTCATGTGCGCGCGCTTCTTCTGCTTCTTGTTCCCATTTTCTGCTGCATACATACACAGACCAAAGACCAGAAAAAAATAGCGACTTCCCGAGACATTTTCCTATCGGTGTACACGTCAATGTGCACTAACCATGTGAGGACGGGATCAGATAGATAGACGTACACGAGTAATAGCGTGTATTGTCGATAAATTTAAAAAAACTATAGGCCCTTGCCAAATTGGTAACGATTTTGTGGTGATTACTCGTCACAGGGGTGGGGACTGGGTGGACGGATGAATGGATGCTAAGAACACTATACCAATTATTGTGTCTGGTTTTTAATAAATACATAACAGTGAAAGTGAACTGAATGAATTGTTTTCGGTCAGCCATTTTTCTCTACCTCCTTCTCTCTCGCTCAGCCAATACATGGCTGCAACTGGGGTTTACGAGCGAGCGAGTGTGTTGCCGAAGCAAGAAGATGAATGGCAGAAATGAACCGGGGATATTGTGGTCTAATCAGTTCCCGTAGGTTTTTCATCATCATCTACGAACCAATGGTATTCGCACAATAGGACATGAAGTTTTTTGTGTGTTGTCTTTCGCAAATGCTTCCTTGCATTCGGTTCTGTATGCGATTATTTACGCCGGTGCGGGGCGAGCAGTGGTCCGCACTTTTAAGGCTGTTAGATATCGCACGCACATCGGCTTCTTCATCTAC
Organism: Echinostoma caproni; assembly: GCA_900618425.1. NCBI lineage: Eukaryota > Metazoa > Platyhelminthes > Trematoda > Plagiorchiida > Echinostomatidae > Echinostoma > Echinostoma caproni. The sequence goes on along the minus strand of UZAN01041245.1, from coordinate 57,347 downwards.
GAGAACAATTCACTTTTATTCGGATCTGAAAGACGATTGATGTGTTCTTCTTGTTCCCCATCACTATGGAATATTCTGTGCAGACGGTTGATATAAAATTCATTAGTTATCAAACATTTACTCTTTTGATAGCTTTTGACCCTGGTTTTGGGTCCTATCTGAAAGTTGGATACACACCCTAGTATTACAGGTTTATTTTAAATAATCATTATGGATTTATTTGTCTCCTTCACCAGGTCTTGAATCTGATGCAAAAGTAGAATAGTGAACGACCACCGATTGGGATAGTTGCAACAACTTTGGCATATAGATGTCCACAATTAGTCTCGATAGACCTTATTTTTGATTATAGCCTTGTCACGTTCTCATAATTACCCTGAACCAACCAGATCGCAAACCGGGGCGCTTCCGTTTATTTTAATTGATGTTCATAAACAATTTCCGGCATTAGTGATTGACCACATTGTCTCATCCATTCCAAATGCTTTTTAAGTTTTATTTTTTTCAATTGCTGTTTTGCCTTTCATCTGACGCTTTTCCTCACAGAACTGTTTTTCGAACATCCGCTCTTTTTAATGACTGCAGATCGAACTTGTTTTCCTTTTTCTGGCTGCCTTAAGTCGATTTTCGCCCCCCCCCCCCCCAGTTACTTCCTTTTCGGTGGTACGGTGTACTGCGCAGAAAGCGGATATTTTTCGATAGCAAGACATTCATCCGACGGAATCGAGTTGATTGTACCCATTCACTTCGGCCTATCTCTTGTGTCGGCTGTCCATCATGTGCCGCTTATCGTTTGCTATCCCATCCTACCGCTTCATCGGACAGGGAAATCCACAGGAGTTCTGGACGTCTGTTTCATCTTGGCGAATCGCCACTCATCACCTGTTCATACTATTGACATGGTTTGGCGCTGGGATGTGTGCGTGTGTATTTGTGCATGTATGCATGCTTTTTGTACGAATGCAGCAGAGATGTGGGCGATGCAGCTGCTACCAAGTGCACTCCGCATTTCACGAAACTACACCATATCTCTGAAACTCAGCCCGAATTGGGTCATACTAGCCCATTCTCATCATGATCTCACTGTATTGAAGTCAGCAATTCAGCTGTGATTAAACTGTTGATCGTCGGTATCATTCAGACCGAATGTTGTAATCGGCTGTGCGATTTGTTTCATCCGTGTATTAGGCGTCATTCCTCCCTTGAACATTTTTCAACGTTGTGAGAAGTGTTCCGTCGAATGCAAGAGAGCAAGTGAAATCCTTCACCTGTTTATGACCACAAGTTGCTCTAATTGATTTCTTCAACGCCTGTGTACCACAATGCAGACAGAAGATATAGTTCAACTTGGACTACTCATATACTATCTATCAGAAGAGGGTTCAGTCAGGAACATTGGTACATTGCAGAACTTATTAGGCAATTAAAAGGCAACTCTCACTAAGAAATGTACTTACACCCGCTCTTTGTAAATGAATGTTTTCACCTCCCCCATTTATTCATCGAGTATACAACCGTTCAGTTAATTTTCAGGAAGGGGGTCGCGATCATGCAAAGACTGCCTGGGGAGATTCACAAATAGAGACGATGGTATCTATACTAAACACACAAACGAACTTGATTGGTTTCTAGTCCAATACACCCTAAGGTCTTCAAAGCAGCCAATCAAATTTGATCAGGTACCCGGGATCTGTGGAACGTAGCTCATTCTCTCACTCTTATCCAATAAAACTGAAGCAGATGTGTGAATGTTGTACTCTTCGGCCGCATATACAGTAGACACAAAAGTAAACAGTAAGAAGACTGTACTATAACCGCACGCATGGTACTGCATTCCCACATGATTGTCTCCCGATAAAGTTTCTCGTCCAGATAGCGATTCCACAGATTCTTGAATAGCACACAGATGGAAGCGTGTAGGAATTTACTTATTTTACGTAAGCATATTTATTTACAGGGAAAGGCATATATATATAGCGTTTGGTTGACTGTATCGGTATCAGCCGACTTAGTGGGCTTTGGTTTTTGACCACTTGATTTAAGTTATCCTTGTGCTGATTTACTGTCCCTGAACAAAGCAGTTTCAAGGTGTACAGCGCCTCCCTGCCGGGACGGACATGTGATCGTAAATTGGCTAACCGTCCTCAAGTCATTCACTCGTGATTCTTGAGTTATCCACTGATGCGCCAATCTGTATTCATTTGAATCGCACACAAAAGGCTTCCGTCCTTCATGCGCTCTTTTTGCTAGGTTCGACTCAAGCAGCGTGCCATAAATATTTGTCTTCAGGTCATTTTTTGGTGGTTGTGTACCCGACAGCATGATGTGCTCCCTGTCTGCGACAGCTATCGGTCATTTTATAATCTCATTATGAAGAGTTGCGTGTTCCCATAACTCTTTCTATAGCTCGCATTCCGTCGCGATCTGCAGCTGTCTCCCCATTTAATCAGGACTTCGTATACCCTTCATTCTACATCAATGCCATATGTTCTAGCAGTTATGACAAATTCTAATTTGGAGCTGGTGTCGTTGGATAACAATTGGCCTAACATTGCACTGGGTGATAACCACCCTCTATCCCTCCAACAGTTGTCTCGCATCCCTATTCCGACCTTCTGCCACGGGTTCCTTCTCGACTGACCTGAGGTGAACTACAAGTTAGACAGACCGTGTCATGTGGTATGTGTTTGATTAGCAATAAATATGCAGTGGGAGCCAGATTCAGCAAGCATTTTCTGTTATAACATATCATGACCAAATGAAGTATGATAGTTCGCACTTCACGTTGCTGCCTGACCGAGACGACACTCAGACAGTAACCACCTCAGATTTATCTGGGCAAGGCTATGCTATCTTTTTCGTTAAGCTGTGCGATAGCAAACCATCGATCTCTCCGGCTGAAGGTCGTGTCAATCGGCTAGAGTTGTGAATCTATTGGCATCTGGGTCATGTCAGTCAGTGATCATCGCTTGGAACACAATTATTTCTTTATCGAAAAACAATACGAACAAAAACGAATTATTTGTATGCTAATGAAATGGAAACTTATTATTACCGGTTATTTGTTAGTTATTCTGCGAAAATAAAGACAAAATATAGAAGCAGATACCTACCAGTGTTAGCATATAACCTGACGGTGGCACTTCTGAACAAAGTGTCACTTTAACCCAATTAACTTTTATCGGGTGGGATGACAATAAAACTCACTTTCGCATATTATGTTTGAATTGTGAAACGTTCAGTAGCCATGGCGGGATGCGAACCTACGCATGGACTTAAGCTTGCCAAACAGCACACTTTGTACAATTAACCCTGTTTTAGAAGTTCATTCCGTGGATTCTAAAGTAACCTCTCCTGAGAGTCAGCTGACATGCTAACTGGTGGATTCCATAATCTCTGTGAGTTGAATGCGCTATTCGAATGTGAGAAGATCGATGCTCTCCGTGTGACTTCGTAACTCAACTGGTAGAGCGTGCGATGTACAAAAAGCGTAATCGGCGTCCATGCGTGGGTTCGCATCTCGCCACTGAACTCCTTTCTCACAACTCAAACATACTAAAATCTGCCAAACAACACAGTTTGATCACAGAATCAGTCGTGTATTCAAACTTATGAATACGATGGCAGCTGCTCCCAAACCATATAAATCTTTTATAGATAAACTGACTGAAACCTTCCCAGCTGCATCTTGTGAATCAAGCATGTAGCACATTCTGTAGCACAAATTTTACTGGACTGATGAGTAATCACCTTTTGGGGATCGAGGGCTTATTTCTTTACAAAATCTACGCGAGTGTTCATTCGATCGACAGCACAGACAGGCATCATTTTTATCCTCTTCTGCTCCGTTGATGAACTAAGTGACTCACTTGAAATGATTCGACACAATTGCTTCCCTCCGTCTCTTCTTCTCATTCTGTCTCACACACGTAGACCTCAATCAAAAAAATCTTTCCGCTTAGCTTGTGCTACTGGAATTGTTAGACTTAGTCGTAGTAATGTGGCCGGTCACCACCACCACTAGCACCAGCAGCATCAGCACACGATGGTTTATCCAACTGATTTGCGTATGCGCGTCACCGGCTCCTTCTTCCATGACGCCCTCCTGATCGTGGGATTGGCTCAGTCGATCGTGTGTAACCGGGTTGAAAGTAAATTACAATTATCACGACTAAGACACACGGGGAATACCACAGATTCAGCGAAGTTTCCCTTTCGTCTCCGATGTTTCTTCATTCGCTGTGATTGCCTTATCAATTTGACACGCGTCAAACAAACTGTCTGCTTTTTCCATCCTCCTGTCTTTTCCGCGATTCTCGACCGCAGTACCGTTATCATTTTGGGGGCGCTGCAACTGCCCCCCCCTCCTCCCCCGCCTCACACAGGAAATTTCTTATCGTGACACAAATCACCAAGCCCCCACGTCTTTTTCCCCAACAATATTTTCTCGCCCAAACCCCTTGAGGTTTGTGTGCTTATATACATTCAGTCGCCACCATACGGTTGGAATGCCAAATAACGGATGCGCACACACAGGACGGATGCATTCTATACAACCAGAACGCCGATTGTAAGCTCCGTGGATCTCACTTAACGTAAATCTGATCTCGATCTGATTACTCGCTTGATTATTCGCAATCCCAGTTGAGTTGAGCAAAACGTAAGCATCTTATCGTACGGGATGCGTATATGAATATCAATGCGCTTCTGTAAGAAAGAAATAACTAATATTTAGTACACGTAAATAGGAGATTGGCATACATTGGTAGTGAAAGGGGTAAGTACTCACATCAAGATTTCCCGAGTCCGCGTAAATAAACAACGTAATATGATCCACAGAGATCGTACGTAATAGTCCGATGTGTAATCGATTGTGTGGGACCCTAGTCACCCAGACTGATGGGCTAATGTCACAAGGTCAAGTACATTGATTGGCTGGGTTCACGAATGCGCGATTGGGTCACAGTGGTGAGGTGACAGGCGCGGTGAGTGCATGTATGGTCGTATGACTTGTTGCCTTATCCTAGTGCGTGTCGGCGTCGCATAACTGGTAAGCATTGTCACGGTGTGCGTGTGTTGTCACATGACTGAAGCAATGAATGTGAACATATGCGTAGATAGGATGGGCAGATGTGTGCGTGGGGCTATTATAGCACCCGATCGGGAAGCATGTCGGCCGCTGTCTGATAATTCGCCAGGACCACATCGTAAATCTCCGAGTTTACACCATTGATGAAGCTACGGATGCTACTGTTGTGGTACAAGAAACAGAAAGATACAGACTAAGTTGACGGCGTGGTTCGCTGGTTTGATTGATGTCTCCAATAGACCTGCTTGAAAAGCAAAGTGTTTTCGTGGTTAATATCCACATATAGTTGGTATACTGGATGCGGTTAGAGTTGTTTTGGTGTGTCCTCGAAATCTCAGCCCTCAAAGTGTTCATCGGATTGAGTCATAATTACATTCTATTTCTTGTCTCCTCACTCATCGTCAAGGTTTGGTCGATTCGGGACTAATGTGTTTCCGTAACCACGATACACAAGTTGCTTCAACGTTACTTTTGCTTCTTTGAATGTGCATACACTGCGTGCTTCATGAGTACGCAGTCCAAGAAAAATTGTCTACGTATCTTCAGTCGCCGAAAAGTGTTTTACTGAGGTGATTTACATTCAGTAAATCCATTTCTACCCGACTATTATTATGGTTTTAATAGCAGCGATCAATAAAGCATCGACTCGTTTCGTTATGAAACGAAAGCATTATTGATTTTTATTGATTTGAGCTGACTATCTTTCGGACTTCACTTTTACACACGATCCTCAATTCATCGATTCAACCATACACTCGGAAGCACTAGACTCGAGTTTCGCTCTTATTGAAGCTCACCAGTAGTGCATATTTATTGAGAGCTTGTGCTACTATTCTAGATTATCTTGACCGTTTAGAAACTTTGGACACCACTTTTCTTATCGTATCATCGCCTGACTTTTCCGAATACGGGCGAATAAAATTAACCGGAATAGGAGAAAAATAGATGGTGGTACTAAATACACCTAATTCGCTTTTTCCGAAAAAAACATGCTGACTTAAATACCCAGGCTTGAGGTATTGTGGGGTCATTGATTTGCTTCGCACAGCCGAGTAGTTTTGTGCTTGTTATCACTCTACAGACTCCTAAGAGTTTTGTAATTCGATGACGTATCTTGAGTTTGGGCGATCGGATCAGATCAGCTGGTCATCCTGTAGTCATGATTTACCATCGAAATCAACGAATAGTTTGATATCTCTACCACTCATCAGGTCAGATATCGATCCGTTTTCGTGTGATGTAACTCATCGTAGCTGCAAATAATCCGTTTCTAATCTTCCACCTAAAGTCGCACCGCGCTAATATTTTATTGCATTTGTACCGAATCTTAGATCCTCTTGTATTTTGTACAAGCTTATGTATATGAATTCGTTTGGTCTAAGAGCGGTTGGCTTCTGCTGATTCAATCGGTCGGTTTCTAGCTTAGTATCCATTCCTGAGCACACATCTCCTAGTTCTTTATCTAAGTGTAAATCCTCTGTATTCAGTAAACTATACTTCTCGGTTCTATACCTTTTTCAGTTTAAGATGTCTGAAATCCAATTTAAGATATCCGAGTAACAATTTAAGATATCATGTTGCTATGTTTTCACACTGTATTGTGCAAGGTACTATCCACATAGCAACATGACATCTTAAATTGGATTTCGGACATCTGAAACTGAAAAAAGGTATAGCTCGTGTTTATTTCACGCAGTTCACTTACGTCTTCTTTCACCCCACCCGTTCTTCTGTTACTGTCAATTTTCAGTCTCTTGTCAAACACCCTGCCCCCGTCCGCTAGCCAAGATGGTCTACATGGCTTGTTGACCAGTGGCATCGGGATGAGCGAAGCGTTAGCCATGAATCTGAGCAATGCCTCACCACACGTGACAGCGGCCCGAGCAAATACCATAGGTCGGACAGATGGTCTATCTCCGGTCGGCCTGGGAACTGTCAATTCCGTGGCGGCTGTGGNTGCTGCAGCCGCAGCTGCCAATGCAGCAGCTGGTTCTCCTCCGCCTCCACTTCCACCACCAAATCATCCGGGTTACGATCTTGTCGATACTCGGACCGTAGAATCCCCGTACGGTGGAACACACACAACGGACAAGGTGGTGATTACAGGGACACGTAAATCCAAACGACGCTGTCCCTGGTACTATTGGATCATTAGTATCCTTGTGTTAGCGTTCCTGTTAACTTTGGTCTTGGCGATTACTTTTTCCGGTAAGTTTTTCTCTTCATGCACCGAAATGTTTCCCCTAAATTTACCTCATATTGATTGGTTTAGCTCGAATTTATTACAGTACTCCCTGAGTTCGTTCACTGTTCTCTCTGACGACCAACTGTACCATCTGAACCAGTTTTCCACCCTCGTGCTGTCTCGATCCGAATGAAATGGGTGGTTTCGCATATCCAATGCCGAGGAGGGCAAAGGAAGAGGTGTGATGTGCCTCACACTGAATGTTGACAGTGAACCAGAATCGTCTACCTCCCCCTCGCACTCGTCCCATTTACACCGACTTCCGGTGGTTAACATTATTATTGTTGTTGTCGTTCATCTTCTTCCGCTTATTGTTTATGTCTGTGTCGTTGTTTTTATTCATGTGATTGGCCGACCGACAGCAGAAAACTGACCACTGGAAACACATGTAGCACCCACAGTCAGCTGGGACTAGAGCATAAATTTCGGACGCTCACTTTTCCTCATGTCAAACTTCTTTGTCTGGACATATCATGATCATCCTGTCCATGTGCATGTGCATAAGGGTGTGGATGTTCGCGCCGATGCCTGTTGTATTCTTTTTACGTGAAGCGCCGTACACACTATACCCCTGCCAGACTTGAGGCCACATGCATATCGGGAATCATGATTGTGGGAAACTCTTCTTTCGTGTCCCCTGGGAGGGCGAGTTGTGTTCGACCTCGTCTGGACAGGAGTATTCCGATCCGCATAGATGACTCCTCGTTGAAGCTCTGCTCACTTCTTTTTGGTCCTTCTCGATGCTCGTGTTCCCATGCCAGCTTCCTGCGTACCGACCATCAATGTCTGTCAGAGGTCATCTCTTGTCTGAAACACAGTGAAACTGAATGTGAGGTCTACGGAGTGTAATCATTCGGGCAGCACTCCCCATATTTATGACTCGCCGATCTGGGAAACGCGTACATTTCACTGGTTTCCCAGTGAACGAAATGACTACTCCTAGACAGTGTTTGATGTTAAAATTTAAAATATTCATACAATTAGTAGGAAGAGTGCTTTGCATTTTATCGTTGCACATCAACAACAACTTGTTCCCGGGATCAGCACTATTGATCAATTTACTCCTTTACGGTCGATATTTAGTTCATCATTTTCGAACGGAATTAATCCCCCAAATCACATATTGCTTTCCCGGCAGTGTTTATTTACATCTGAAAAGTCCTAAACTCGTTGCTGTGAAACTTAGCATTCGCAACATGCCGTGTAGAACACAGTCTTCACACATCCCTAAATATATGGATGTAAGAGAGNATGTAAGAGAGAGAGAGAGAGCTGATTATCGGTCCAAACGCTCTCTTTTCCCATAGCCCCTCACACAACCAGACAAGAATTTAGATTACCTGAGAAAACATTGAAGTTTTATATCCAACGAAATGGCATGCTGATCGACAAAGAACGCGAACAGCTGCAGCGCGCATTGTCTTTGTGTCCCCGGGTGGCAGTCGAAAAGCAAATGTTCTGTTTTTAGGCTAAAATCCTTACACCTGTACTACTCAGTCGATAATCATCATCTTGAGCGCATCTCTTTGGAGATTTAATTAGAAATTACTTTGAATTGCGCAGACACGGGGATCTGCGTATTGAGTGTAATTTCTAGCTCTCGCTCTCTTCCATGTCTATCCCTTCATCCTTCTCATTCGTGG
>UZAN01041245.1:23846-37939 GCA_900618425.1 Echinostoma caproni | reverse complement strand
TACATACATACATACATACATACATACATACATACATACATACATACATACATACATACACACATACATAGCAGCTGGTTGTAATTTGAGGAGTTATTGTGTTTGGCATTCTTACAGATCTATGTCGATATCACTGCATATCTGATACATACAGGTAAACACACAACTGGATAACTTGTTTTGCCTGATCAAGTACAGTTTACCGGGAAGTGAGACAATAAATGGGGATACACCAGGTTTTCAAAAACCGCGTTCAGCAGTTTACAGGTCACGTTAACATGACATATCTGTTTGTCCTTCGAGAAGCGAATGCTTTCGGAAGCCGCGTGAGCAGGTAACTGAGTGTCATTGTCTTCACAAACTACTGGACAGTCGTGGCCGAACACCAATGTACAACCACCACACACTTTGATGGTATTCCTGGACGCGCCCAGAAAAGAATAAGCTAAAATATGGAACGAGATAATCGTTCCATAAATTGTTGAACAAAAAGTAAAGGCATTGATCTTTGATTCTAAGTCTATATATATATGGCTAGGTTGTCAAGCTGCAGTTCAACCTACTCACTGGATCAGCTCTAGATTGTTACCATATTCGTTGTAACTCTCGTTTCCTCTCATCGTTCCTGTTGGTTTTTATTTCGTCGGTGATCATGCTATATTTCTCATCACGGTATACTTGTTTTCCAAATGGCTGCACTGTGAAACAACTAACAGAAGCACATTTTATGTTTTGGGTGATGATTGGGAAATCTCAACTTTAACCGTTGTGGAGTTGCATACACTCCTGCTACGGAGTGAAACTGACACAAGCGTGATTCTAAAGAAACCGTGATCACCCAGAAGTGGTGATGCAGGTCTCTCGCATCCTGGTTCGGGGGGCGGCTAAACTCCAAGTACGATGCGAATAAGACAAGATGACCAGTACGGTTTTCAGGTAATGACTAACAATTTATTTTATTCCAATGTGCAAGTCAGATTGCACTGACCATTCTCGTGCGTGTCAAGATGCCATTAGCGACTATTTACATTTTTAATTATTGTTGGCACACAAACCGGACAAAAACTCACGAAAACCTTGAGTACTGCCTTAAATGGCGAGCGGTCTATTGCGCGATAAGACGAGCTTTATTCGCTAATTTTTAATGATTGAAAATGGTCTTTTCTGTTGGCGACAGGGTAACACCCAGAAAAAAATCGGATAAACCATAGTCATACTCTCAATTATGCGAATATGCGCGCGCACACTTTCTCTAGGATACGCATAACCTCATTATCGCCCTAAGAAATGCTCTCACATGGTGCTCCCCTTACAGATTCTGCTGGGAAAATCATACTCACTGCCTTCCGGTAGTGAAGTGGTTTCTACTAAAGACAACATACGAACCTATAGACTGGTTGATGAGCCACGGGCAGCTAGCTTATCTAAACAGAGGAGCGGGAAAATTCTGATTCCAAGGCCTTCCATGAATAGGCGCGTGAGGTGGAGTTAGAACATCCCAGTGACAATAATCTTCTGCTCGATTGGCGAATAGAATATAATGAGAGGTTTGGATGTATGCATCGCGTGTGAACTAAGCGAGATTCGGCTAACTGGACAGCGACCCCCAATGGACCGTGGTCTTTACACAACACCCTGTCCTCTTGCAGACTAGACTCTGACTAACCGAACTCTTCGTTAGAGAATCATCTTTCATTTGGGTAATACGGTAGTGAATTCCCTGAATAAATTTGGAAAAGGCCAGTAGTGTTTCACATTTATTCGGGGAAATCATTGCTTCAAGTTCTTCCGTTCGCGTCTCCTCAAGCCGTTAGTTGACAAATTGGCTAATACGGTAGTGTTATGCCCGTTGAAAAAAGTTATCAATTGTTTGATTTCTCAAAAAGAAGCTTGCACTAGGATTCGTCTGACACCGGTTGAATCCTGATTAAGTATGAAATATCACAAAATAATACATGTTTATGAGTTGAAGTGGATAGCCAGTACCGTGTTTCAACTCAAAATTTACCCTGCCATCACAAGGCACAGTGGCTTTTGCTCTTGAATTACGGGAATGTGTTCAGGATGTGATGAACGAATTTCTTTTCTACCGTTTGATAACGTGCAAAAATGATGCATTTTTGCAGTATCAGATGTGGGTTGATTCATGAAAGTCTGTTACTGCAAACTCTTTGTTCACATATTCGGTTGTTTTTCCGTGTTTTTGTGCTTTGGTTGCTGATTGATAAAGCGTTGCGCGAGTTTGTTACTCGACCCTTCCAGTTGACCAATCTTCTCTTATTCACCGGTTCATTTTATTCTTACAGGATTGGGTTAGTCCAGGTCCCCATCTCATTCCGGTTGTCTGTGAAAGATGTGCACCAGTTCGGTCAGTTCTACTGTACGGCACAGAGAATTGGCTATAACGAAAACAAGCTAAATATAGTGTCGTTCGAGTATGGTTGCGTACAGCGTATTGCACCATTCTGGTGGAGAAACCGGAATGTAACGCTGAGGTTAGGTGCAATGCTTTTGGTAATCGCAGTTGCCCATCGGAGCAAGTGATCGACCTCCATAGACTTCGTCGACTGAAACATGTTTTTTTATTACACCTTTGGTGTGATGAACAGCAGACGGGGTGGATCGCATAGTCACGAGGACCCGCTGTTCAGAAGTGGATAACCTAATCCCAGCGGGGCTTGGAGTGGCCAACCACATAAGGCCCGGTATTGAACCGGACGACAACATATCACCAAATAGATCGCCACGACGCGCGTTGTTTGTGGAGACACGTGATGGGTGGAAAAAAGCCAAGGGTGGTCAAAGTAAGTCGTAGCCTGAGGATGTGAAAATCCTGATCAAGAAACTTGCACATAGTTCGCGTTGGGCTTCGTGGATGGGGATATAGGGCTCAGCGTAATCGATGATTAGAGACTAAACGTCCTTGCCATTTTAGTCTTCATGAATTTTCTATTTTCACCCCCGATGCTGATGTGAACATTCTAATCTTCCCTTTACTTCTCTATCCGAAATGGTCAATCACGAGACACCAACCAAAAGCGGTGCTCGAGAGTACATGGTTAATGGGTTGTGCAAACATATACTGGCCGTTCTGATTTCAATTTTCTACTGTCTCCATCACCAGCTTTTGTAGTTCTGACACTTTCGTACGATTTTGCTATTCTCTTGGGACAGAACTAGACCACCTCGGAGTTTCAGACATCCATTGTTGTTCTGTATGAGGAGCATCCCTGTCAAATACGTGTATTATTTTTGTCGTTTCTGCTGCTGCTGATGTTGATGACGATGTTGATGATACTGTTCCCGGTTAGGTTATTTCTTTATCCGGAAATATCTGTAAATTCATTCGCCCCCTCCCCCGTCACTCATCGATCGTTGTTTCCATTCTCATCCTATTGTGAGTTGTGTTTTTGTTTTGGGACCAATGAATACTGACGCTACGGGTGGCCAGCTTGTTTGCTGCTGCATTCATTGTTCACCGGGTGATGACTTTTCCTACCTCGTCGCATCGGGGTGGGATAAAGCTGACAATTGAATGATGCTTGACAGTGAGATCGGGAATCCGAGTTCAGAGGAGCTTGAACGTTTCACTCCAGTCACAGCAGACAAAATATCTGCTACTGACATCCTGTACCATTCGTCGTCACATTGTTTGTGTTCTCATTGCCATCTTTCTCTTTCTATTCATTATTCTCGAATAAGCTGTGTGGCGAACCGCGGTCCAGACAAGATTGTCACCATGCTCTATTTGCGTTGCAAATGATTGATTGTTTTCAACCATTCACCATAACCCATGAACATGAACGACTTCACTCGGGATATGTATACTCAGTTATATCCTAGGCCTCCAGATTTGATCACCCCCTCCCTCCCTCCCTCCCTCCATACACACACATACATGCACCAATTATCTCCTTACTTGTGAGTGAGTGAGTGTGCACGCGTTAATAGTGAACCAACTGAATTCAATCTAGCACACATGGGACAACAAACGATAGAAAATCAGTCTGGAGTGCGGTCATTCAGCCACCCCGTGGAAACAGTCTTTCTTTCTATGCGATCGGAAAGGTTTAATTGCTTTAAACAATTTTTTTATTATTTAAGTGAGCAGTAATAATATTTATATCATAGTAGGACTGTAAAAGCTTTCTAAACTGACCACAAAGATGGAGGTCATGTTTTCTCAGATCTATTGGGGTCCTGATGGGAACAGTAGCCTAGCAAGAAGAAGTAGATCCGAGTAGCAGTACCCCCATTGAGTGTAATAATGAACACACCGTCTTCAATCTGTTTTCCGGGATCCGTGCCGCGTTCGATTGTGGTTACCAGAACCGAATCGTGGTAACCGTGTCCAATGTAGACCCCATTTTCATGTTCAGATCAGACATTCACTGGAGGCTGGTTGGTAACGAATTAATCATACCGGTGTATGCACACACACACACACACGCACACACACACACACACGTCTAGACAGGAACATTAGGTGCAAAAGTCATCGAGGATTCAATCGCGAATATATTCGCTACCGTATTCAGAGTACTTTCATAGGCGTGCAGTAGGTGGTAGATCGATAGACGTTTGTAATGACGGAAATCGTATATTGTTCTGTGTACATCTGGCTGGCTGTCTATATGATTGCGTATGCGGGCACTGTGTGTTTGTATGAAAATGCACATACTGGCTGTTCATGTGGTGGGATAAGCGGGTGCGTGTGCTTACTTGAAAGAGCCAGAGTGCTTGTAAAAATGGATGCCAATCGCCAGCATAACCTTTTCAATTGGAAACAGTAAGTCTGATCGAAAGGTAGCATATTCCTCACGAAAAACGGCACTTGAATTCAATACATAGCACAGTGCGAATGTATTAGTGCTGTACTTTTGCACTGTGTAATGCAGACTCTGTCCGGTCGGAAATGTCGAGCGGTAGTTTACTCAGCGTGAGAACTCTTGACTGAATGATGAGCCGACATGTGGCTATTCCGTTAATTGTCATCAGCAGTGCGTATCCACTGAATCTACCGGTATTCAAAACCGGCCTACTAGCAATTGTCAGTCCGACCCGCTAACCAATTGTTTTTTTTATTGATTCACGTTTCAAGGACGCCTCTCTACGTGTTCACTTCGAACAATCTGGTGACAGCTTCTTCTTCTCTTATCTGAAGTACTGATTCACTTCAATGCACCCGATTGCTGATATCGATCTGTTATCGCGGTCGAAGTGAGGCTAGTGAGGCTAGATGATCATGATGATCATGATGTTGCATTTCCACTATCCCCATTTGATGTTACCATCTTTCTACCGGACGTTCCTGGGTGAAACTCCATGGCTAATGTTGGGCCGTATCACTCGCATCGGGTATACATTGTGAACGCTTAGGCATTTCTTGTCTATAGGTTTACTCATATAAACACTTACATGTGCCCCCCCCTCCTGTACTCAGTGCTCCGTGCTTGAATCTCGTCATCACCAGCACTTTATCTTATTTCACTTACTCGCTCACTCCTCTCCTTCCCCACTCGCCCTTCTCTCTTCATTTTAGTCGGACATTCGCGAGACCACACGCATACACTATTTGGAAGAAGGAACGTGGTTTTTGGCTTTTGTGAACGATCAACCGCGACCAGAACCGTTCACATTCAGCATCGGCGATGCCGGTAAGTACATGTGTGTGTGTGTGTGTTTGTGTGTCCATGGGGTAGGGGTAGGGGTCATTATAGCATACGCACACACACNCACACACACACACACACACACACACACACTTACAGACAGACAGTGCAGATTCGCAGTATTCTCACGAAGCCATCGCACAGTCACAACCAGAGATCGATAAACATATGGTTATAAGCGAATGCATATGTATACACCGGTGTGTTTGACACAATTAGATCTGATTATCATGATTGTTTCCCGTTATTTTGATTTCCCATTAGCTATTCGTGATTCGTTTTTAATTGCCTTTTTTTCTCGTGGGCCGTATGTGTACACAAGGGGGGTGGGCTATATGTGATGCTTGCCATGTTCAAATCGTTGCATGTCTGAGCACTAATGTTCGTATTGGGTAGAAATCATTGAATGGATCGATCGGAGTGTGAGCCATGCGCCCGTAACTCATCATTGCTTTATAATGTCATCCCTATCTGCCAATCCCTCGGAAACCTTCGTTTCATCATAACTGTCCGGCCAAAATTTGATTTTGAATGTGCATTTCAAATGACCTCAGTCCTAAATATTCATCAAATTCCCCGAATATTCGAACCCGTACAAAAATGGGTCTTATGTTGCCAACGTAATGCTCGGACGTTGTATAACAAACGACTGAATAGATGTGCGGATCAGATATCGATGCTGGCAAAGACAATGGCTACTGGAAGCAACGGAAGATTGACATCAAAAACTTGATTTCGGCTTCCAGTTGGCACATTCGATAGAAGTGGTCCTTCTCCAAAACTGCCGATATATGGTGTTAGTTACCCAAAAGTGTTAACTTTGATCAAATAACACTGTCCATATATGTTTAATGTGAAATTTCCAGGAGTACCGCACAGTCTTACATTGGATACTGGGAACTAGTTCTCATCGGTTGTTTTTAGGCATTTTACCATAAAAAAATATCATCACATAACGTTGTTCTCTAGAACATTATCCAAGATCTAGGGAATAAGCTGAACATTTTTCCGACGCGATTGTAAAAACCTCTAATGGAAACAAAGGAATAGACAATAACAGCCAAGTTGCCGCCATTGCCAATCGATTTTTTTTCAAACAATGCCTAATCCATTATGGCCTGGGGATAGAACCGTCAGCTAGGGTCATTCAGTGATAAAAACGAACTGGCTTTCATTACTTATTAATTTTGTTCCGCTTTCCTGTATAAGAGCGTACCGAAAAATGTTCTGTACGGGTGGAGCGGATGGCGGTGAGCGCAATTGGATGGGCGCCATAGAGACAGACCGAAAACTCTATTTTGATATTGATCAATCAGGTTATGAATACAACTTATAATCAAGTAACATTTCCCTGGACCATAATTGGTGTGTTGACCTGAACCGTTTTGGTGTTTACAGTCTCTTACGTTTTGTCTACAGATATGCAAGTTTCTCATTCTATACCGAACCGTTCATTGTCGACGTATTTAATTACTGGATTACACGACGGGTGCGTATTGGCTCAGTGTAACAATAAACTAACTGTTCGTCGGCTACAGCAAAGAAAATTCTATCCAGTTTTAAACTCTGATGATGCATAAAACAGTTCTGAAAACTCCAAGATAATGTAACTACAACTTGAGCAAATTTATCGTCCTTGATTTACTCACTGGTAAAGAACTCTATATCACTTCAATTCTTATTCCCGAGTTCGCGATTATACTTATATAAGGTTGCGTATATCACTTTTTTTATGGCGGCAATAGAATGTAACAGGCATTTTGAACGTGTTCTCTTCGCACTGGAACCTAGCGTTGAGTTGATCAGTGATCCGTTTGCCATTCAACCCATACACACGTGTGTTACACCTTTTCGCGCGAAGATTGCTCCCTATTCTCATTGTCCCTCGTCCCAACACCTATATTTGCATTGACCAAAGCGTATACTATCTTGCGTAATGTGAACTATTTCACTGGTCTAATCGCTAATCGCACTCATTCCCACTCTCTTCATCGTGTGCTTCAACTCTGTTTTTTAAAAATTTATTGACCGAAAGTTATTCAGCCTAAATTCGAGGATAATAATTCCAAAAGTTACACACTATACTTCTTATTGCTGGATTCATTCAGGTTGATGAGCAGTGATAGACCCATGTTGTCACCGGTGAATTCCATACCAAAATTATCATCTGGTAATTTTTATCACTGCTGCGTTGAAACAGCTATTATGACTAATTACTGGACTGGAACACACACACGCACACATCATTATTGGCGTTCTACTCGCCCCAGTTCCTCACGCAACTCCGATCAGTTGTTTGAGAGCGTTGCATTGGACTTCCGTGTGTCCCATCTGAATCGAGGGGCTTCTTACTCATATGGCCCCATGAATTCAGAATCAACTCGTTTGTCCAACCGTTCACACAGGTTGTCGATCATGCTGCTTCCACCCTCGGGAACTACGGCGTCCAGTCAATAACGGCGCCGCCTACTGTCATATCGCCGTTTTAATCGGCCAACTATCCCTAATTACTAATGTGCGTAGATCCATTATCATGATCAGTATGGAATATTTGACTCAGGAATAATAAGATCAGAATGATTCTATCGGCGTCATACCTCACGCTTGCTTAGTGAGCAGGTCTCTCATTCACTGTGTCCTCATTTTGCGTCTATCTCGGATCGCTCTCCGTGTCAACTTGATCATCTGGTTACGAGTTGCGCCACAGTGTCGCCATTACGGGGCCGAATATGGCGGTACATCAATTGGTACACACTTGGGATTATGTATCTGTCCCCTGACCGATTCTATCTCTGTGTTCTGCTGAACCAGTTTGGGACGCTCTGTTGTTTTGCTTGGTTGGAATAAATTACCACTCACTGATATCTGTAACGAGCAGAAGACATTCAACTGGTATTAATGTATTGGTAATTCCATCAAAAGTACAACATTCCCATTTTTTCCAAAGACCACAGAAGAAGTCTGAATGAAAGATATGACGTCTAAGATGCTCAGTTTGATCAGACTCAACACCGTCATTAAAAATTATGAATTAATAAAATAATGAACC
Source organism: Echinostoma caproni (assembly GCA_900618425.1). NCBI lineage: Eukaryota > Metazoa > Platyhelminthes > Trematoda > Plagiorchiida > Echinostomatidae > Echinostoma > Echinostoma caproni. Next base: position 29,218 of record UZAN01041245.1, on the reverse strand, counting down.
TTCATGGCTGGTCTGTACCAAATATTTTATATTTTTGAGCTGTAACTTTTGAATAACTACAATTATTTTTTGTGATACCAGATCACGTCAATTCAAACAGTATAATGAGAAGAACATTTCACTGGGCGATTAAGTTCTGACCAAAGGCTCTTTACCCATGGAAATTGATGTTATCGGAACCCGATATATATGTCTAAGTTGTGGTTTATGTTGAGCCAGTTTGTTCAGTACATGTTTATGTATATATACTTTTTCTACTGTGGTGAATGGAACTTATCTTTCATACAAGAGCACATCTAAAAAAACAAGGGAAAACACCCGTGAAACTTCGTTTACTCCTAACTGATGTGGAACCTGGATGACGTCACTTGACTCGCTGAATTTCCGTCGCAAGATCGCTGTCCCGGTACAGTGTGATGTGGAATTTCAAACTGTTGACTTTGGCATCACATAAACCGTGTGGTATTCGGTATCTAGGTTGTTTATCAGTTAAGCTCCCATAATCGGGAAAGCAATATGAATTGCACGAAGAAACACATCATAGGCTGCTTACTAAAAACGATCCACAGGACACTCATACAAAAGTAGCCTTTCTTCTGTTGGGTGATGATATTTATCCACCGTATCTACTAGAAGAGAGAATCTCATCCATATGGATGCCACCGGAGGGAGAACGCAAACTAGGCTATTTTTAGCCGATGATTCATCCGAGAACGCATTCATCCAAAATCATGCCGCTTATGCTGTCCTCGTTGAACGGGAATTGATGTGACTAACGCTTTTCTGATGGTGAAAAACGAAGGACCTACCCGTGAATGCTAACGGAATCTTACTGCATGACTAGAGGAAATGCTCAGTTTGTCAATCGCCTGATCTGAATGCAGCTGGATAACTCAGGTGCCAAACTCAACTGTGGTAGACTCCCCGGGGGAAATTCGTTTTTACAAATATAATTTCTATGGTTTATATTTTGTAGACAAGTTTCGCATATTCCATTATCACTGTCACTCGCAGAATAACACGATATGTGTTAGAGGTTGCCGCATTGAACGCGCGAATGTGTCCACGCCGTCTGCTTTGAGTCGGAAACATCTCATTTTTCTGATTGATAATTGATTTATGCGACTATCCAGCCAATGACAGAACGTTCGTTCGGAAAAAGTTAATGCTGAAGTAACACGCCTTATAGGAGAATCAAGAGAATTGTCCAGTTTCGCGATAAGGTCATTGTTATATGCTATTTGCGGGCTACTTCAGTGCACCGTGTTGCTGTGTAGATGCAGCAAAAGTAAAAGGGTCTTTATCTACATAGTGTTTCGGATGTTCTCGACCTTAATCTGAGTTATGCAAGAAAAGAAACAGAAACAGTATGTATTGCTTATGCTTGTCCAATCATTGAGAAGTCGCGTGATACGAAGCGTTGGGATTGGGTACAAGGTAGGGTAACCGCAATTGATTCGAAGTCTCTCTCTCACGATTCTGTGCTAGCATTTCACCAAGGGAAGATTAGATTAGAACTCTTATCCCGTTGTCAAAATGTTGATGGCTAACAAATATTCACGAAAACCTTCCAAATTATTCCATGCTCGATAACCATGCAATGGATTCAAAGTGCCATTTGGCTATTGTGCTCCATCTCTCAAATATCGATTTAGCATAGTTGGAAAGTTTTCAGTAAGGGTTTCCGGTTGATGTATGTACGATATTCCTTTCCGGAATTGTTGCAGAAGATATCTGTGTGGGTATATCCTCGTTTTGACCCGGTATTTTCCCCTTCTCGTCGTCCAGCGTTAATTACAAAGGGATACAACAATGAAACACGGTCGACTGCTAACCCGGCAAATTTGTTTCAATATTCATTTTTAACGTGCAAAGGGATTTTAAAAAAATGACCATCACACTTGTTCTAGTGACATTTCCAAGGCCCTACAGACTCTTCAAGTGGATTCGATCGATCCGACCTCCTGAGATCATGGAATAAACAAGGACAAATAGATGGTGATGATTGATGCAACTTATAAATGTCCCGATGGAAAAATAATTTATTCTTTTTTTTCTCCCTCCTCTCATTTTTGCAACGCCGTTTTAACCTCATCTTCTCTTTCACACACAGCAACACGCTCATAACACCCGGTTGTCCTTTTTTCTCTCTCAGGTCGCACCCGGTTCTTGTGAACAGTCGTCGGACTTTTGCTGTCCGAGAAAAAATGACCGTGGTTTAGTTTCTATTGTCCGAAACTTCCCTTCCTTCATTATGCACACACACACACACACACATCGGTACTTGCTCGCACATAGGCTTTACTGGAAGATAGCTAGAGGAGGGAATAGTTAGTTGAAAATTGACCGATTGAATGTTTCTATCCCCGAGACAATAGCGCCCACGTGCCCGCGCCGGTTCAGGTGACCCGTCCGAGTGTTGATCGATAGGCAGTGCTCTGCACTACTCTATTCCCATTTCAACATTTTTCGTTTCAGCGGATCCCAACGTCCCGATTCGCTGTCACTTTTTTCATGTTACTGTTGGTAGTGACTTGATGAAAACAATAAAAATCATACTGATATTTTAATCAAAATTATTGGCAATAAAAATATACTTCATCATTTGAGGTTGTTATCCCTCAGTTTTGTGTAAATGAATTAATTTCATACAACAATTGCCTGTAAACACTTTTTATGGCAAATGAAGAAACCAGTGTGTTTTACTGTGCAGTTTAGATGCAAAATCCTGTAGATTTTATTTGAAAATAAATGATTGAGAGAACTACCAGAATAGGAAAAAGAAAACCACTAAAAGCAATCTTTATTCGTGTCCGCAAGTTCCTCCAATCATTGATCGGGTCAGTCAAAGGCTTGAAGCAGTATGCATAGTTTAACCAGATTCAGTGCATTTAATTAAATGGTTCGTTCCAAAGAACGTTCCTCCTTGTTTAGAACCGTGATATCCCCTTCAGCAATTTCAAATGACTATTATTCGGACTTAATCTTCTTGTCGAATCCCAAATTCATCCGGTCAACTGTATAGTAGGGGGACAAAGGACTCTAGCTTACTGGTAATAGGCATCCATCGACACTTCCGGGATTTGAACTCTAATTTCTGCGCATGGAATTCATGCGTATTATCACTTTATCAACCTGCCCACTCAGAATTACCGATTCAAGTTTATTCGTATGTAATCTTCAGTGCCAATCATCTAGTTCTTCAGGTCCGACAACAGTGAAAGGAGACAGTGTATTATCTCTTAATTCAAATTCTTGCTAGCGGAACTAAAATAAACTGACCGACTTTCATTATAGGTGACATCTGGACAAACTGGAACCACTTTTGTGATCAACCCCGGTGTGTACTGGTTGGTATAGTGATAACATGTCTTCTATGTGAAGGATTCAAAGTTCGAATCTCACATAATAAAAATTAATTACTGCTGAGCTCTGTTGAGAGCTAAACCGTGATTTGGGGCTCCACGAGTGCACGGTTGACCAGATGCATTAGGAATCGAGTTTGAGGATAAAGTTTGAACATTGGTCAGTCCAAACCAATGACATTTATCCCAAACCATTACTCACAAGTAACTGTGAGTCTAATATGGGACACGATTCTGAGCTACATGCTGTATGCCTGCACCGAAACGATTTTGATGCTGGTGTGGGAAAACCAACTTATCAAACTGATTAAGGTCTCTAGTATGCATGAATCGTTACATTATCTACTCTCGACTGATGGTTCCCAATAGACCGTAACTAAGCCCTATTTTGCAGTCATGAGACATCAGTCTGATTTGAAAGCACTGTGTAGCCATAAGGACAGCTTCTCTTTTCGTTTGAGAAAAACTGAACAATTTGCATTAACTAGTTGTGTTCTGAGAGTTTTTTTAAGCACACTGTTTTCCGAACTGACTCACTGCACTGAGGAAATCGATTACCCAAATCTGAAGCGTGAGCTTATGGACCCACTCAGCGCTCGATAACGCTGTATTATTATCTATTTCCCCGTTCATATTCACGCACGTTGCTTACTCGTAAAACTATGCACCGGTCAGGCCTCGATGCCTGTCCCAAAACAATTGTAACTGGTACAACATTTCACAGTTGCAGCAGTTAACGCGAACGTGATAGCGATCGCTGTGTGTTTCAAGTTACAGTTTGCACTGCAAAAGGAGACAATATGTTTCACCCATTTGGAAAAACCTCTTGAGTTTCACCTCAGTCCCCCTTCGTTAGTCACTTCTATTTTCGAAAACTGTATGGTTTATATTATATTTGTTTTTTTAATATCTTAGTCTAAATAGGAATGTAGTGGTGCATTGCCCGATTTTCGTTTTCACTTCGTCCAATGCACACACCGATGTAACCCCTGGATTTGTTCATTTTCACTTCGCCTGATGAGGATAACTTGGTGGTCTGCATTCCACGCTAACCAGGCATACAACAAACACACATGTATTCGAAGCCGGGTTAAGACCTGTAGTTTAAGCAGCCTTCCATCATTTTAACACTCCCCCATTGCAAAGCATTCTTCAGGCCCGGACGTGTCCGCATCGGACAGGGACATCTGTTCGGACTTGTTCTCATTAGTCGCATTCATGGCTCACGAAACGATACTGTGAAACCGGGGTTTAGATAATCTACGCGCGCGTGTATGAATTCTTCTTCATATCTAACAACTCTACGTTTTAATTAAAGGATTCCCGCATATGGTAGACCATTTCAAGTCACTGTAAAATTTTCAACTCAGCAACAACAACAATCTGCCACTTATACAATCCCTATCAGAAGACTTTTTCTTTTGTTTTTCTTGTCGTATTACTTCATTTTATTGAAAATACCAAGATACAATTTTCAGGAAGGGGGAAGCAGCCAATCAAAGTGCTGCCATTCAACACACAATGGGGAAAGTCAGGCGGTGGTGATGGGATTCGAACACTCGTCCTCCGGGGGTGATAATTTAGTGACGGGCCATCACCACTGGTTATGACCCCTTGACCTTGGCAAGATAATTCGGTTTTTTGCGAGCTGTATGAAATCTGCTTTGGCAACCGCTGAAGCGAAAGAGTCGCCTGTTTCGTGCTCGTCATCACGCGAAGCATTTAATTAATGATGAACGATCGATTGGGCAATAGACAAACCATTTTTGGTCCAACCACAAACTGAAGAGACACGCGATCTGTGACTCATCTCCCAGTGAACTGGATATCAGATGCTTTCATCATCTCCATGGTGGTTAGAAGGAGAAGGTGTGCTCAAATAGGACGATGATAAATCAGACAAAGGTTTAAACGAGCTAAACGTGGGTGGACGAGATGGCTCCAGACGGAAATTCCGGACAGAAATCTATTGTATGACTGTCTTTCCTCAGTCCCCCCCCCCCCCAC
>UZAN01041245.1:7658-23362 GCA_900618425.1 Echinostoma caproni | reverse complement strand
ACTGCCTTGCTCCAGTTTATACTTCTTCTAACGTTCATTGAATGAATCATCTCAGCGCATACTGAAACATCAATTTATAGTGGTGAACATAACCATTACTGAATCGGTAACAGCAGCGTCCTTGTCACTGAACCTGTCGATACGGTCACGTCATCCTTGCCCACCCCCCTCCTGCGCTCCTCCTCAGAGCATTCAGGAGCACATTCTGTCCTCATTTCTCATTGGGTTGTCTTCCAGTTTTAAAGGGAATAATATGCCTTGATGAGACCCTAAATAACCGCTGAAATAAATAACTTGATTATAGGATTGCTCGTTTTTGTCAGAAGGAACTCACTTATTTCCTTCAGTGACAGACTGAAGGCAGGTGAATCTATCTGTTTCTTACTCCCCGCTTTGTCCGCATTCTGGTTGCATGATTGGCCTCTTTTCGGAGCTCTCTCACACAGTTACTTTCACATCAGACTAAACCAATCGAACGGTAAGTGCGCTCTTTCCATATATGAAGGAGATTGTTCATTTTGGTCAATCGTTTTTACCCTATTCTTGCATTAGTGTGTGCGTGTGTGTGTGTGTGCACAAGTACGCTTTAAACAAACACCATGGCAATTTAACTCGACCCTGTTACAACCCTACAATCAGACCATGATATGGCCACCTTCCTTCGCAGCCTCACCTACCCGATCTGGAACCATGATTTCATCCTCCCGCTAAAACGAATGCATACTTCATTTAAGAACTGAAAACTTATTTCCCCCAGTTCGCGTGTTTTCCCTCCTTTTCGGACAACTCGGCGAATCTTGGGATACGATCTGGCTCGTGTGTTTCTAATGTGTGTGTGACCGATCGAGGTGTAATCAGCTGTCTAATTTGTCGTTCATCACAGACAACCGTTTGAAATCTGACCAACGTGAATGTTCACAGCCAATCCCAGAAAGAATTTCGACTCGGTGAGTGCTGTGTAGCAGTTAACCAGTAAGAAATGCTACCCTAAAATGGTTTGCCCGTATCCGCAGAGTATGTCCGGTCCAATAATCGATTTGTGATCGGGTCAACACGGAACAGTTGGCGTTTATCACATAAAACACGTAGTACCCTTACCTCTTTGATGACCGAGAAAGAGAGGTGTTTCCAATTTTATCTGTCCTCGACTGCCTGCCTACCATACAGAGTGACTGCCATCGAGATAATCAAACATTGAAAATTTCAATGACGAAAACAGAGTCGTAGTAGACATGTTTGAGGTGTCTCTTTCCGCCCCTGAACTGACTCGTTTCTATCCATTCTCCCAGTTGTCCTTCACTAGTGTTCATCGAGCTCTGCGCGCTCAACCTCATCTGCCTCCGTGCTCATCATAATTGTACTTTTCCTCCATCAACAATCACTTTCAGTGGATTCTGATCGTGGTCGAAACTCCCTAGGCAGAACAAGATAATCGTATAGTGTGATTCTCAGCTTTTTAAATTTACATTTTCTGCACCGGACAGATTCCTTGGAAAATTCTTGGTTGTCAATCTTTTACTTTTCATTGTGAGGGAGGGAAGGCGAAACAGCCAGTGTGTAGTGGTGGGGGGAATTGTTTGTGGCTGTCTTTTTGTTTGTCTCTCAATATCCACACGGGTTACCTCTGTGTGTGTGATGCAGACAGGTTGAACTCCGTCTCGGAATTATCTGGCACTCCTAGAGGCACACACATCTACACAGAGAGAGAGAGAGAGAATTCGAGTTTCCACTTCCAAGGACAGGCTAATTAGTCCGATTTGTTTGCGGGCTGTGGGTGGGTGGGCCGAATCGGATGGTGTGGCTGTTTCTGTCGCTGTTATTACCCTATATCTTACCTTCACTCAACCCTCCACTGTTTTTACCTTGCTTTCGCCTGTTTCCCTGTTTGCAACGTGGAAACTGGGGGTTGGGGTGAGAAGACGTGACGGTATACAAGGCGGGTAAGGTGAGACAGACCATTTGCTTCATATCCAATCCATCTTGTCCCGTCCGATTACTAGGGCAGCACATGCCCACAACTGCAAACCGGAACCCTTCGTCTGTGTTTGCTTTTGGCTCTTCCCTCAGGTTCAGCAAACGAACGAGTAGGTGCGTTTTGGCGATGACCATGACCACAGCTTGACCAACTGAACAGCTTTCCCATTTTGAGCACAACTTGCCCTTACCTTACTGTCTGACAAATCGGGTTTTGGGAGAGGAGGGAATTTTGGTGTTTTTGGACATTCAGTTTCACACACACAACTTAATCCCAAATCGGTAATTTGCGATTCATGATACACCGCATCAGATAATGCAGACAGCGTACACCCAACGTAATGTACACTGTTTGTTCATCGGATCGCAGTGATTGAACGGTTCGTTTTTGTTCCATATGGATTGTATATGAGGACAGTCTTGACCAATGTGTGTTCTATGGTGTTTACATTGGCCTGTATGTTGCTCGGACACTGAGTCACATGAAACCGATGATCTGCGTTTTATCTACATTTTTCCATCCGCCCACTCCCTACTCTCTCTCTTTTCCCCTCACATCAGGGAACGGTTTCAATAAGTTAAATCAGCTTACTTTCTAGAATATGTAAGAAAAAGATCACAAGTTCATAAGTTTCACCCTGAAAGCAAAGAGAGAAAGATAATTAAAATTAGTGTTCCTTAGCGTGTCAATGCACATGGCAGTTGATGAACTGCTTTAAAGAAGGATATACAGAAGATGAAGCGTAAACTGAAAAGCTGGAAAGCACTGCATAGCTGTTTTGATCTGGTTAAATCTCAGCAGTGTAAATCCATCGACCCAACGGGTTCGAACCCGGGACCTCAAAGGTAGAACGCAAGCATGCTACCCACTGGATCACCGGACAGCTGATCAGGCCATTTCTCATTTTCCATTTACACGATATAGCACAACCCATCTTTGTGATCTTGTTGCGGGCTACGGACCTCAGTCATCTCGGCACTAGTCTCCGAGGTTGTAACTCGGTTGGAAACATTCTCAACCTGACTACCTGTTGCATCTGAGTGATGCGGACTTGGTTCACACGATGAACCCTTTCTATGAAAACGAATCAAATCCTTTATTACTGACATTTGCAGAAAAACAAACCTGGACCAGATAGTACCCCAACTTTCACTGTGTCGTGCCGCCTAGATATAAGGGAAAACTTATTCAGTCTGGCGTGCATAAAAGTTGTGCTTCGATTCCATGTTCGTAGATGAACTTGGTCTTGATGATCAAATTTTCAGGGAAATGCATATACTGGAAAATTCATCGAAAAGAACCTAGAATAAAGACTGAAATTCGAATTCGCTCAAGAAGCTCCGAAGAAAAAACTGTTTATTAAACCGCCGTTCAATGGAGATAACCTGTCTTTGAGGAACCTCCAATGCAGCCTGTTTATTTTGCTTATTCACACGCTCACCAATAATGAGAACATCCATTATAGACAGTTTACCCACGCTGGCCTCATCTGAAGGTTATCTATTCCTTCAGCTATGTTCGTAAAGCAAATTACATTGACCGAACTGCCCCAGCGAACGAATGAGCACTGCCCACGCTAGCTTCAACACGGTGGAGAAGGTGTCACAAGAAATGCTGTTCTCGGTTACCTAGGGGGCTCAGGTCACCAAGGGATGTTTGAATCAGCCTTCAAAGTTATCTATCGAGTACCATCTCGTCCATCTAAATCATTGCTTCTCCACACATTAGCCATTGCTGAAGCTATCGGCATTCGTTTGTTCACATCAGACTTATGTGCATAAAAGAGATTGGCCCATGCCATTCAACGGCCATAGCCGAAAATCGATCGCACGTATGACGATGCATCACAACCTGATTGCAGTGCTGTGGTGACTTATTGGTACACGTCGCAGCAATCACCTCGTCAACCCTCACCCAAACCAATCACGGTTACCTTTGAGTGACTGAATGTCTATCACCTTCCTTGCACGTTCTGTTCCAGTTTTACGATGAATCAGTGAAAGCGATTGGTTGCCTTTAAACATGTGTCCTCGTATCATAATGAGAATATCCTGGTATCTAATACCTAATTTGCCTCCAAGACAGAGTATTGGTACAACCAACTGGAATGCAAGTTCTAGTTTGATGTTCGTCTCAAATGAAATCCTTATTCGAACATCTGTTTCAAAGCTTTGCATGTGCTACAGTGTTAACTTGTTTACACTCAGTGCTTGAATCAGATGGTACCTTTTCCTCTCCAGTGAGCAGTGCGCTTTTCGCCGCGCCGGTAAAATAAATGACTACATTGCTCGATCAGCACATACAGCGACTCGACGGAACGATTTAGTGGGTGCCCGAACCTTGAGGTGATCTGTTTTCTCAACAAAACAACGAGTTACTGTCTCAGCACATAGGACTTTTTAGTGAATCACCGTTGAACAAAGTTTAACACGAAGCATTTTGCTTATGGTCTCTTAGCTAGTTGGAAATCATCACCCCAATCCGATTGTTTTCCATCTTCTCGAATGTCTCTCAGTTTGTCATTTGTTCCTGTTTGACAGAATTTTCTCCGGCCTTTGGTACTCCCTGTACGCTTTTCCCCCAACAGTAGCAGCAGCGGTAGCCGCCACAGTTTATCTAACCATGTTTCCCTGTCTATCTCATTCGCTTTGTATTGCATCTCGCGTTTTGTGAATGGAATTGTTTGCTCCCGGTCTGTCTGTCCATCGTTTACCAATCACCGATTTTCCATCCGACTCACATTTGGCTTCTCCAGCATTCCTGGCTGCCTATGCCCACTGACATGATTAGGGATTTTTGAAATCGGACACTTAAAACAAATCTGATTCACTGGATTTGGCTAGCTCACTTGCATCGACCGATTGGCGCTCTGTATGAAGTGTCACTTGATCAAGAGAGTAAAAATCAAAATACCATTACCGTATCACATTTATCACCTTTTGGGCTTTTGATTGTATGCATTTTCAAATTCGGCGTGATATTTGATAGATCCTAATGATCACTACTTTACATCTGTGTAAAAATGGCCTCTCGTGTAGTCGCTCCTGAAAATGTTGTCAATCGGTTTAAGTTGTTGCTATTTGCGTGCTCTTAGACCCAGAATTCAAAGGTAGCCACCATCACGCAACTCTGGTGATAGACAGCTTTCTGGTCGTTTGTCTCAATATCACACTTGTCTTATTGGGACCTTCTAAGGTTTAATTCATCAGTTTTCCATATCTCGGTAGCAGATCCTCGTGGTTAATGGGGTTGGCTCTTCTATCGTTTATCACAGTGCAGTATAAAACAAATAAAAATAAGCACTAATTTCTTTATTTTTTCTTAGTGCTGAACTAACTTCCAACTTTGTCTGTTTGTTTACAAAACAAAATGCGAGGTACTCCATATCGTGGAGTGTTCCATATTCCTGGGTTTCCGCTCACACCTTAACCCTCCTAGTCCAACGCAAATCGTGAGATTTGGCATCAGTCAGTAACAGCAGAATGATCCTCGACCGGACTGTGCTAACGATCAGTGTTTAAATTATGGTAACGGGCACGTTGCTCAACTGGTAGATGCGGCTAATGATGTTGTTCAATCTAGTGTAAAGAGTGGGAGTTTCGATGGAATTCGAATAAACACATGGACAATGACCTCACTTTTGTTAATCATGCACTCCACTAGGAGATTACAATGACAGAATATAACTTCTTTCACCAGGTTATCCACACAACAACGCGAAGCATGCGGACACGGCAATCGTAAATGATTGTGACTCGCTGCGGATGGTGATCGCATATTCCTCTGTGGCAGCAGTGGGGAATCAGATACGACCGTAAAAATGAGCCTAAATTCACCCCTCCCCTTTGTTCTAATCTCAATGCGACTCATTTGGACTTAAATTCGCAAAATCATTCAGTTAAACATTATGATCCCGATGCTCGAACATTTGTTGTACCCGATCGACAGAATTACACCATAACCATTTTTTCCTTGTCCTCGTGCTCCGTTGCTGTTTTTCTGATGAAAAGAGTTCCAAGTTGTTCTACGGCACAACGGTGATACCGTAACACAATAACAATAATAACGACAAATCTCTGGGGGTGAAACAACAAAACGCTTACAGAATGTGCGAACGCAGTCGGTGGTCCAATTAATCTTATTCCAAGTAAACATTCACTGGAAAGGAAAATTTGAACCGCTTGGGCTGCAGGGCAATTAATCTGACATCTGTATTTGTTCACTCCAAACGTAACGCAATGACAAATGTAACTTTCATTCATCACGTGGTTCTGTTTAGGCATCACCAGGCCGATCGCCATGATGGTTGTTGCATGGATTTGTTTTTGGTCGGTCACGCTTTCGTCGCATATAGCGTCTGGGTCTGGTTGAACGAAACAGTATGTAGTCATCTGCAATACCGAAGCTAGTGTCGTTGTACTGGTTATATACTTCGGGACAGATAAGTGCCATGAACTGTATTCATTATTTGGTTGCATCAACTCACTTCATCGGTCCCGTTTATACTCAGACTGATGTCCTCAATATATGCATTCTGGCCACACTTAAACTAATGCAAAGTAATCAATCATCTAACATTCCATGATAATCTCTTTCTTCCCCTTCCTTTTTCACCACGTTTCATCCCAATTCCAGTCATGGATGCTGGATGTCCGAACGATTGTAGCAATCGTGGAGTATGCAACCGTGGTAACTGTGATTGCGTAAATGGATTCAAGGGACCCGATTGTTCAATCGGTGAGTTGTGGATGGCTGATAAGATGTGCTTTTTGGCCGACTCTTGGTTTTCCAAAGGTTCATAACTTGAAATGTTTCTATTTGGATTACTGGTCAAGTCGTGCAGTGATAGTACTCCCCAACAAAAGATCGGTTCCCGCCACCTTACACTGTTGTGTGACGGTTTTGGTTGCTGTCTTTCCACTACCCTTTGATGCGTAATCATTCTTTGGCACGCCATGTCGACCAAAAATACAACACATTCGTCATATATACTTGATTCGCTCATGGGTGTGATATTGCTAGGCTGTCCATGCCAAAAGAAGTGCATTTTCTCCGGGAATTCACAAATGAAGCCTTCGGTTTAACCGAGCCCTACCCTCAAGGCAATGGGGCGGTATGCGTAGATTGCAACCTATCGGGACCGATATCCAGTTCATCGAATCATACACCATTTGGACGGGGTCCAAAGTGCCCGATACACCTCGATGCCCAATCGAGCCGGTGACCACTCTCACAACCAAGAAGGTATGGGTCTGTGTGCCTCTTTTGGTAGGGTTTTAGCCAACCGTCCTGGGTGAATTGCCAGTGGATCATCGACCTGGTTATAACCCCGGATTTTTTCTTTTCACCCTCTGTCTTTGGTGAGAAAACACCTCCACCACGGGAAGTCAGTGAATAGAGCTTTGTCATTGGGGAATGTTTGAGACAGCCTTTTACACAGGAGCACCTCGCGAGGAGCAAGGGAAGGGTGACCAGCCACAACCCGAGGCATTTACTTCCTCCCCTACGGCCATACTGAAGAGGATCTAAATTATATTTGGTGGAATTTGAGGAAAGGCCGCAAGCCGCAAAGTAATGTCCACAGATCTCATCAATAGAAGAGAGCTTTGATAACGTGCTCATACAGACTCAACTAATAATTGTTATAGTAGCAGTGAAACAAACTTGATCAAATATCTTTAATTATTTACAGAAAGAAAACATAAGTTATGATTCGCGTACCAATTTGATGTGATCATTCGCCTCCTGGAGTTGTCACAAAATCAAATTTTCATGCTTATGATATTTTTAAAGCTTTCGATATCTTTCTTACATTGGTTGCCAGAATCTGCTCATGATGGCATTCGAATGACATACAACGACCCTAATTGGACTACCCGTTTAGTGATAGTTTCTCCCCGTTGAATAAAACAATGACATACAGAGATGATCAAACGATTCCAATTAGTGACTGAACACAAGTCTGAATTCGAATTTGCACAAACACACACATCATCTTACCCGCGCTCAGGCTAGAATGTGTTCCCGACAGAACGGAGTCAATGCTCACATCGGACAATCTCAATAAAACTGAACTATTCGTTCGCACAGTTGGGACGGCGTCTCATTGTCTGGTATATGGTTTCTATATGGTAGGATGTGAACAAATGGTTCAACCAATCTGGTCGCTTGTACAAAGCCCAATCAGTCTGATGGCATTCTTGCTCGCTTAAACACAATAGGAAGGAACATTCCTTTCTCAATCTGACAGGCGAACTTCACCTTTGTTTTCGGCGTATGTACATATGTGCGTATTTCTAGATCAATGTTATCTGCTGGTCTATGCTGTTTACTTTTTCGCAGAAGAAAAAAACTGGTTATTCCACTGTCCGCCTCATACCTGTTCATCACGGCTTTATGAAATATATGTTATATTCCTAACCTGCCCCTGCCTTTATCCGCCATCTGAATGCACCTGTTGTCTGATGCAAAGATCAGTATTACTTAATTGTCAATTCCTGCTCTCTCTCTCGAAGCGAGAATATTTTTCTCGGAAGCTAGTGTGGAATTTGTAACTCACAATGAGTGTAATCACTATCACTGTGCTATCTCTCTCTCTTCCCCTCGGTTACCCTTTTCACTTGTCTCCCAGACTGAAAATTGCCTCCTGGCTGTCATTCCTTTCGGTTCGAGGCTAACAGAGATAGTATCTTGTCATTTCTCTCTCTCTCTCTCTCGCGCGCGCGCGGGTTCTAAAAACATTTTCAATAATTTAACCCTTTCTATCACTCTTATCTGATTCCAATTTACGTCCAGTTCATGTTGGACTAAGTGTCCTCATATGACTTGTTGACAAGCAATACGCTTGGTCATGCAAACGATAGAACTGTCATACACGTAGACAATGCTTGCAATACAGTTGCGCAGTCCCAATGATTGGTTTGCGCCCGTGTTTGTCTGTGTTTGTGCATGTATGTCTTCAATAACTGGTTTTTATCTGTTCCCCCAGCCGTATCTGATCGTCTTCCACTGTTTTCAAATTTGCCCTTTTTCTGACTCTTCCTATCCTTTCCCTTATTTACGAAGCTTTTGTTGCGTGTAGCAGATTGAACTGATGTTTGTTTTCATGTATACATATGTGTGTGTGTGAGTGTGTGTGTGTGTGCGTGCATGTAACACGCATGCGTTTATGTATGCACGCAAAATCAAGAAACATGAGCAAGGTAGTTCTCCGTTTGCAAATCACTGAGTGAAATTTCACTATTTTGGTGTCGGTGTACAATCTGATTCTTTCCGTGCTTATCTCGTTCAATCCGTGCCAGGGATGGAAAAGGAGGCAAATAGACCAACAGACAAGTAACAATCAATCAAACAAATAATCAAACGAACCACTCGTTCATTCACTCGCTTATTCATTTATCCAGTGAGTCAATCACTCACTAAATCAGGTGGAAAAGCGATGGAATAAAAACAGTCTTGCTTTGGCTGGCTAACTTCAAACCCCGTGAACGCACCATCGCAACTCAACCGTACACACGCACACACACAGAGAGAGAGAAACACACACAAATACATGCATGGGTACATCACTGCATCGGCTTCAGATGATACGACAACCAGTCTCTTTGTCTCTTACTATCTCTGCTCCTCATCTACATGGGCTAAGCACAATCAGAGTTATGCTTCCCAGGACGGTTAATCCACCCAAATGTTTCTCACGTTCACATGTGGTGTGGACCGGACACATTACGTCCCTCCTTCCTGCCTCCGCACACACTCCGCTCCGGTACAATAACACGTTCTTCTCAAATATATTTGATTTCTTCAAAGTGAACAATAGCAAACAAAAGTGTCCCGTTCCATGAATGACAGCTGATTGTCATCGACAGCATATTTATAAATTTTTGATAGAATGAATAGTGTCTATCCGTCAGTCTGTTTGTCTGCACGCAGTTTGTCCCCTTCTGTTTTCCAATGTTCTTCTACGTCTGTCAGAATCGTGTTAAGTACACATACAATGTTACTAGTCAGGATGCGTTTGCCTAGTTGATGCATACGCGATTGCCTCTTCTTCTATCAATGATTCTCACATTTTCACTTCCTATGGTTTTTGCTTCCGTTTTTGACCGATACCGTTGTCTTGAAATTACCTCCTTAACAATTCCGGTGAATTAGGAACCAGAAATGCACTCGGTTGGAAGCATTCACATAGCGTTACTTTGTTACTTAAGTCAATCTGTGAAACTCACTGGACAAGGCTGGTACGATCGATCACAAATTCTCAATAGAACTAATACCTCCTTCGTACATGAGGTGATCCATATCAAGTTCAATGGTGGGGTTTGTGTAACTTGTGTATGAAGACTTGAGGACGAATATCCATCGTCTTTCCTACTGGTAGGAATCTTATTAATTCACTCAGATTTGGCGTTAGTGTTGGAAATGTGTTTTGCACATCTGACATGTACTCATCACTAATCTGAATGACAAAAAAAGAATGGGTGTGTCAAATTTAGGTTTGTTCCACACAGCCTCTAGACATGGATTCCTCCATCACTATCTGTCAAGTTTCTCAATTTCGGATCTCTTTTAGTCCGGTATCGATTTTCAGTGTACCGGTACTTCGAGGATCATGAATTCCTGCTAAGATTCCAATTCGCCTGTTCGCCGAGCTTGGCAATTTGTTTGCAAACGTTTCATCACCAGCCGAGGTGACATCATCAGTGCTTGTGAAGTGGCCTGCTAAGATATCTGGAATAGCTACCGAGACCTGTTAACCTTATAGCGGAAAATCTGAAATTGAAAAAATATTAACCTAAGAATAAAGTAGCTTCACCAGTCTCGTTATCACACATCTGTTCAGTGGCCACGGTGATCACTTAGGCGCAGTTTGACACTTTCCCCCCGAAGGCATGATCCAATTCAATATGCTGTCCATGTTGTTACTGTGTCTTTTAGACACATACTGTTAAACCTCACCACGTGATCTATCAGACAACCAACTTACTGATTGAGTGTATATTTGTCAAATGAAAACAATCTGTCTGATCAACTTCCATCGTAGTTTAACTCTCATTTCGCAACTGATTGTATCACTTCTCCGTTATTGACGAAACATTAACCGGACTCAACCCGTATCCGGAAGCTCTGTTCATATGAGACTGTGAACTCTTCTCCGGTGGTCTGGACGCGGGACAACGCAGCTGTAAGTTTGTGTAAGCCAAGCAGTTTTTCGCGTCCACACGCAAAGTGTCGATCTTCCCGTCGAAATGAAAACATATCGCTCGCGCCGCCCTCACTAATGCGAATACAGACTGTCCCGTAATGATGGAAATTCGCACGATACCCGGGAATCTGTTTTGTAAACAGGTGTTCCTGAATCGTATAACTCTCCCTTTTTTTTCTCTCTCTCTCTCTCTCTCCTTATTCAAACTTTTAATTCGGACTCCTCTACTAGTTGCGTTTAAACACACACACACACACACACACAATGCGATCCCGGAAAATTCATTCAACCTGTTACTAGGCCAGATGGCTCCGTTTATTTTTCCATTAAAAACAGAGAAAGACCATCTGGTGGAGCATTTTTAGCACAAAACCTCATTCACACACACACACACACAACCCTTTAATGTCCCCTTTATCAATCAGTTCCACAAAGCGTTCTTTTGTGCTCCATGCCGCCCGGTTACTCATCGACTGCTCGCTGTTGTCCCATGCTCTAGTTCGACTCTCTGGGGTTCACCGCCTGTGCTGTAAATCACTTTATGTGTAGCACACAAGCTCAGTCATACTCAAGTTTGGTCACATTATGCGCTCTTTCTAGGTTGTTGTTGTTGCTGTTGTTTGTATCAGTTCGAACGGGTGAGGGTGATAGTATTTTTTCACACTCGACCACAATGCGAATCCAACTCCCTCGAACGCGGTCATGGCGGTGGTGATGATAATCCTCCGCACTCGATTCGGTCGAACCTGGCAGACAGCATCTTCGCATTTCTAATTACCCGTAAAAACCACAGAGTCACCATGTAAACTTCTGGCTACCAACACGATAAGCTAGGAATCGACTGATGAGACCCAGAGTACCCCCATTGTGAAGTTGTATAAGAATGAGCGACAGTAGCTTACCGAATTCCGGTGGACTTTAATGATGATTTGTTCTCAGCAAAATATGATGCTGATGGTCAGGCCGTAACCTGGCATAGAGGTATGAATAAGTTAGCCTCAACATTGGCTTCGATTGGTGCCGCTCGCGTTCTTGTCTGGGGCCTTAAAGGATGAGGATTGCCGATGATTAGACACGTTTAGAGATATGAATCGGAATAAATGGCGCGATTGCTGTGTGGTTTGTTTTCTAAGCCCTATTCCCTGCAACTGACAAAAATTCCAAAGTGTACGGTGAAACTATCAAAAAGTTATTCCTTCATCCATCCATTTGTTTTCTGTTTTTCTCAGTTTCATCTCATCTCTCTGTACCCCCTTCTTACCATTATTATCATTCTTTCTTGCGTTGGTACCATGTTTGTTCTCAAGCCTTAGTGGTGGTGATTAAGCCGGGTGGTTCAGCATCGCATCGCCTTGAGGCTTGTGTATTCAAAAACCCCATCATCACTGCTGCCCATTTGATTGGACGCTTTCCTTATCCTGATAGTCGATTGTGTCATTGTGTAATTATTTATGTTGAAAATGGAATTCAGTTTCATTGTCGAGAATCATGTGATCTGATCAACAGTTAAACAGATGTTGTGGTAGATACCAGTTTTATCGGGAGCTAAAATTCGTATGAATTACCCCTTTGCTTGCAGAAATCTGACATACAGACTCTCATTAGAAACCCCAGACGGATTCGAAAATAGAATACGCAACTCACATCAGTCGCTCTCTCAATTGAAAATTTCGTTTCTTAATTATTTTTTCCTTACCGCATCGCACGCACAGACGTACGTGTTTTGTCAAAATGTATCGATGCACGTCATGTATCGAACAGAATGTTTGCATTTGCACACTGGATTATCTTTTCCTGTAATCAAACTAGTCCAGATGAACTGGTTATTAATTTACTTTCGGTTACCACAAAAATAGCAGAATTTCTTCATTGTTAGCTTTTAAAACTCAAAATTAGCCCCATCGCGCTCCTTACAGGCAGTTGTGAACAGTAACGTTCATGTGAGGTTGTATTGTTCCTTGTCGTTCCGTTTTCTATGTCCCACATGCTGCTCTCATTGCTGTCCACTCGACTTCATACTCTCCTCATTTTCTGTTTCCCCCTCCCGGGATTTCAATCCCACGCTGGTGGCGCCCAAAGCTGAACTGCCCAAAGTGTGCAACGGTCACGGGGACTATATGGATGGATCGTGTCAATGCTATCCCGAGTGGAAGGGCCGTGAGTGTGAAATTTTGTGGTCTGAATGTGCGGATCCGACGTGCTCCGGTCATGGACAGTGTGTCACCGGCGAATGCCATTGTTACGACGGTTACGGTGGGGAATCATGCGAACAACGTGAGTGATGGTTCCGTCTGTCCCTGTCAGGGGGGGGGGGGNGAGGACGAGATGGATCGATATGGATCCGTGCGTATATCCGACTCTCATATATGAATGCATATATCCATCTCTCTCTCTCTCTCTCTCTACGATACATACTGATGCATACTGATGTAAATATGTTTATCTGTTTCTTCGTCGACAAATTTGAACGAACGTCAAACCATTGCGTTCATCCACACACCGCTATACATATATACATTAATTTATATGATCGATCATGTTGTTATTTAAATAAAATGCTTAGCTTTTTCTTTTTCCGTCCTAAATTATGGGCCTGTAGGACAGTCCTCTTTTTGTGGACAGAAATCCCCGAACAATTGTTTCGGAACTATGACCTATGTGAGAGAAATTTTGGAGACACGCACACACACACGAACTAAACAATAATGATTTATTGCTCTGGTGAGAATCGGATCGGTGAGGAAAAAACAACAACATAGAAAAGCGTTGATTCTGTTGCGAAGTTGTCAACCTACAGAATGATGGGGTGACCTGACGAAAGCGTGACTGCCATAGACGCCAGCTTTTTATGTCCAAGTATGCGGTGAGGGGCGGTGCGGGGGAGGGGGGGTACAAATCTAAGCTAAACTGAGAAGTACCGGAAAATCGAACGGGTTTTTTCCAGACAACCCAGTTTGAGGAATGTGTTATCCGTGTTCACCAGGACAAAGCAGCTTATTCGGGGATATTTTTGGTCAATTGTAACCATGCCCTACATATTGTGCTCCTCAAATATTTGACGCAGCATTCGGTAGATCAATCGCTTAACATCCGGATGGTTACCTTGTGAATTCTTTTTGTTGACACAAAAAGGATGAATACAATCAGATCTAGTGTCCCGGGTCATTGTTTTGTGAATCCATAATGGTACACACGTACGCAGTTGTGGTCCTTTTTCTACTCAGCTTCGAATGTCCCCACTGATAAGAATCATGTCTAATCCAGGTTTGATCAGTGAATGTACGGATATGTTTATATAGTGCATGTAACGTGGTGATGTGTTTATTAAAGTCTGCTATGTGACTGCACGTCAGTGATAGAACAATGTTTCACCTAGTGATACGAATCGAAATCGACGGCGTTATCTAACACAGTTTGAGCCGGGTGGATCAACCATTGAACAATCACGGGTGAACGTTTATTTTCCCCGACCATTAGGTGATCCAAAAACTCCCTACGTAACAGTAAAATAAGGTATTTGTCGGTTGTTTTGCTCATACTTCAACACGTTTTATGCTGCACTCATCGAAATAACCTGTGCAGTGCCCTAGAACGGGCCATACACATACATGGTAGGCAAATCACGACGATCGCCGTTATTTTGTTCATGTAGTCCTCCATTCCAGTTGAATTGGCTGTGACTTCACACAGACACACACATACACGAGCTGTTCGTTTGTACGGCGAATCAAGCGTCACGCCCAGGGATAATCCATCATCCTCCTCCCACGAACTATCACTCCGCTGCACTCATTGCAATTGGAACATTGCGCGACTGTGCTCTCGCCAAGGCATGTGTCCTAGACGTGACCCGGATATAGGACATTCTGAACCGGCCCTCATTGCTCACACGCACACGTGTGTGTGCACATGCACGCATCATTGCCTGCAAAAATAATACAGCCGTTACATCGAGCCGACAGTGGCCGTCGTTGTCGTCAACCTTACGGTACAATGATCGAACCTGCCTTAGTCGTGTCACTGTGTGTCACGTTGCTTGTTTGTGCTTGTGTGACAAAGTTGAATTGCGGTAGACCTGTACATCAAACACAGCGCTGCTGCCACCTCATCTGGCAAAAGGACTTTAGCAAGCAAATCCGGTGAATTAGCGAAAATTTAGAGCTTGCTGTTGCTGATTTTCGTACATGCATCAGCATGACAACTAGGTATGCCCGTCCAACCCTTTAGCAATCTGCGGTGAGTAGCTAAGGTATTAACAACCTTTTCTGTCAGGGAAGGTGTAAGAAGCCAGGATGGTACAGCATGAGTAATGATCAGCCCATGCGAATAGACAGGTCACTCCGAAATAGGCTCAATATTTCTGGAAGTGAACTTCCATGCCACTGTTTGCAGTATCGAATGAATTATCCACACAATGGTTCTCGTTACGGGACGTGATGATTTTGTCTTCAGTCCCGATATTCAAGCTCCCAACCAGGTGGACATCTTGTGTTCTGTATCATTGCCTGGAACACAGGGTTGATT
>UZAN01041244.1:46374-56518 GCA_900618425.1 Echinostoma caproni | reverse complement strand
TTATATATATATATATATATATATATATATATATATATATAAATATATATACACTAATTCAGTTATCTTCGAGACAACAAAAGTAAATAGATTTTTGGGATTGATGTAATTATATAGAACTTCGTAAACACACAACAAGCATTTAGTTTGTGTAAGTGGTTATCTAAACCCCACGAAAAATATTCGTTGGCTGCATAATATTGATATTGACTGGGTCATCCGACAAAATGTGGTCTACATGTGATGTTTTGTGATGTGGTGCATAACCAGCAGTCAGATCGATCGATCATTGGTGAGGAGGATGCATAATTTTCTGATTTAGTAGTCACGGGAAATAATCTGTTTCATATTCTCTCCTCCACTGGAATACGAACGGGGTAGGTATATTCGTAGCGACTTGTGTCGGGTATGGAATCAGTGCGGTTTTTGGGAAATTTTTAGAAAATAAGTGGATCGCACAAGGCGTCGCATCGTGCATGCTTCAGTTTGATCGTGTCGAGACTGTGGTGTGCCACGCCTTTGCTGTGCTGCGGTGGCACGCGCAATTGCATCGACAGAGTGATGCCACGACCGATGATGTCGATGGGCATGCCTAAAGCTGTGTGCAGTACGACAGTCACTTATTGTTTGCTTCACATCAGGCTACTCCAACAACAAATGTCAGTAGTATAAGATTTTGCGTATATGCACACTGGCGCACATACGCGCAGCGCAGTCCAACCGTCACACCAGCCAAGGCTAGTGCTCGTGAGACTCACACCTACACACAGTCGAGGCCAATGGGGTTGCGCTCTGCGCGCTACACGTCTGCCGCAAGCTGATTCACGCTCGACGGGAGGGC
Source organism: Echinostoma caproni (assembly GCA_900618425.1). Classification (NCBI taxonomy): domain Eukaryota; kingdom Metazoa; phylum Platyhelminthes; class Trematoda; order Plagiorchiida; family Echinostomatidae; genus Echinostoma; species Echinostoma caproni. Next base: position 55,677 of record UZAN01041244.1, on the reverse strand, counting down.
CCAACGAGAGGACGATAAGCGGTTGGCCTGAGAATCAATAGCCTGTTTTTGTGAGGCTGTTTAAAAGAGCGAAATATAAAAGACGTTTTTGGTTCAGCATTAGGAAGAAATCAAATAATTTTAACACATTATGCTTTAATTTGTAAAACTAAATGTGATTTTGTAAATACTTTTTCACTATGGGTTACCACTTTGGCAAAAACAAATAAAGAAAACATAGCATGAAATCAGATGTTTCTAAAGCGAACTACACGCTTACTCAACGACTCTTGTCGCTGAACAGCCAAAACTTTTTGTGACTTGGTCAATCTGCGTCAAAACCCTGGTGTATCAAATTTAATTTTCATTTCTGGTCTAAATACAATAAAAATTACACATTTTTGACACTTTTTACATGTTTCTCCACATTATAAGGATTATTTCGATATCAAAATTGCATATGTTGCCTCAAATTTGGCCATGTTGACAGTTCACTTAGGAAGTGTCCATATAGAACGCCACATCGTGCATAGGGGTAGCGAAAACTGCTTGTTAAATGGCTTTGTGATGCGCCTGCAGACCTGAACCACGTATGGGCTGTTCAGCCGTTTATAGCCCTAGCCCTTGGCCTTTCAGACGATCTACGAAACCGTTTGCGCGCGTTCAACCGGGCCATTTGATAAAATTGAGCGCGTGGTTCAACGCGAATACGCGCACTACTAAAATGCGGCTCTGTCACAGCTCACACAACCGGTTTTTGTGCCGCATTGCACCATGAAACGTGGATCTTATATGTTACTGTGAAGGCTAAAGATGGAATATCCTACCTCGAATATGAATAGTGGTCAATCGTCATACACATCCCATCCACAGGATACTACGCGCATCTCACCTGGATGTAATCCCCAATCCAACCCATCCGCTTTTCCCAATAGTGATACGGGTCCACATGGTCGTGCTTACAGCTCGTACCCGCCTGCCTACCAAACTCCAAATGAGTTCGGCAGTCCGGGAAGTCACACGGCGCCCAATCCACCTACATATCCACATGTATATCCTCCTGAGGGCCACGGTCAAAGCTTGACGCTGAATCAATTACTACAACAGGGAAATACTCCGAACAGTTATCCTCCAAGGCCTCATGGGGGCCCTCCACTGCAAGCACCATATCGCGCTTACGAACATTATCCCTACGGATACAAACCCGGTGTGCCTGGTGTCGGTGAACGGCCACAAGTGAGTGAAAAATTGCTGTACATTCATTTCTCCACGTCCATGCTGCGAGATTCGCCAGAATACTTTCTGCAAGACAATTATCCCTTAAAAATCCACAGATGTCCTATTTTTAAGTTTGGACCTTGCATTCTATTCGCCCAATATCGAGCTAAACTTACATGCTATATATGCCCCAAAGCCTATCCACGGTGTCTTCTTCGTACAGACCAAATGGTTGTCTTACCTGACCCCATATTAATTACGCTCCTGTTTGTCTTTCCCTAAAATTTCCGTGATCTTGGAAATGTTAATGTTTAATGGCTCTAGGATTCATCACTTAAAAACCAAAGCCAACGTCTACCGAAAAGAGCTCAACACTGACTGGGATAAATCATGAGAATTCGCGTTAAAAATCAAGATTTTACACAATGCTATGTCTTGGCCAGATTTGGTTGTTCTATTGTCCAAGTCTCAGACGCTATCCATGTTCAATAAGGTAGCATTTGAATACCTAATGCGGTTGTCCTTGGTCCATCGTTATAGCACGTGCTAGGTTCATTTGATGTCCCTCTGGGCGGGTTTAACCAGTGGCGATTCAACTGTTTCTCCAAAGCAACCTGTCCTACCTCAGGTCCCATCGTTTGGTATCGATTTTTGTAGTTAAGACGAAGACAAAAATCTGTATGGCGTATCGTAGCTATGCATCTTCATCTATCAGCTAGACAGGATGGCCATCCTAATTATCCGATCTTCGCTGAGTATTGCAGCCAATCTTAAGGTTCAGTTCATATCGGTATGAGTGCGTTTGCTGGTTTGCGTGAAACTATCTTTTTCTCCAATCGATTTCCATCAAGCTGTTTAGTCTTCTGTCTTGTGGCGTCATTCAAATCATTACTTCAAGTTCGACTTCCTATTTTGTCTTTTCTCATCGAGATCATTATGCCACAAATCTAAATGAAACTTTTAGGGACGGAGAGTGTAATGTCACGACCGGCGGAAGCGATCCGATCTCCCGTGTTTCTCAATAACCCAGTATGAGTCGGGAAGTACAACCGGTTAGTCAATGGAAAGTATATTGTTCCCTGAAGCTACCGGAAGTTTAGCCTGACTACGCTCGAGAATATCTGAAAGTGAAATGCGAAGGTGTAGCATTGAACTCACGCACTGTTTAAAGTGAAGTTACTTCACCGGAGGTGGCCGTGACTTAAACAAAGATGAAGGACCTAGCGGAAGAAGCGATCTCAGGATATCGAGGATCCTGGCGGAATCTATGCTACAAAGGAGAAGGATGCACGAGCGAATGCTCCATGCAACCGCGCGGAACAGGCAGACCAAAGACGGTGACAACTCTCGAGCATGTTACACTGTCGGTCNAAGCCACTACACGCTCGTTCAGACATACTCATGATTTCCGAGTCATGCTTTGATTGCCTTAACCCCTTCAATAGTTGGCTAGTGACTTCCTTTATAAAAGCCAGAGACCAAATCTGATTCATTTTGTACCGGCATGAATACTGGGCGTACTTATTGGTTCTCACGCGTAACCTCGTACTCATACAAGACATCGCCTTCCTAAGCATGATATGTGATTACGGCTGTTAATATCATCTCATAAACGGAATATATCTGAGCAGAAACTAGGCTTTAGTTTTGTAAGTTGATGAAGTAGAACTCTTGCTCCCATTTCACTCGTTTGGTAACTCCCTCAGCCTACATGGATCTAACAGCGTAGATACCATTTCCATCGAAACCGATCTATTCGAATAACAATGTTTTCACCCCAGTATAGTCACTATGGATCGTGGAGAGCGTCGAGGTTCCTGGTGTGATTGGCACTTCCGAGCTGACTTCTACGTGAATATCTGCGTTGCCTCAAACCGACTCCCTGTATATCTGATGTCGACTGTCCATGCGTTGCGCTATGCGGCTAGATTGGTGCCCCTCGGGATTCTGTTTCTCAAGGATGGGCATTTTTGTTTCACCGTGCAGTTTTGGATGTTTCTTTATCTTTGAGGAACTCCATTTCAACAAACCGTACAGCATGTGCGCCACTAACTCCTATTCTGAGCTGTATCTCTCAGAGTCTTTCACCAATGAAAATCTCCTCCTGGTCTCCAACATGGGGAGGTCTGATAGCCGAAGCCACTGTTGACGCTCACTTCACGCTCCTACGCCCTCATGATTTGATCAAGACTAAAAAGGTCGTCAGCTTGATTAGCATCACCTCAACTCACTGGCATACACCCTTGGCTGCCTGTAGAATGTTCACAGGTTGTTGGGAAGAAATGGGATCACCTCGTGGACCCTACCCGAAGCCTTTGGTAGACCTGCAAGACAGTAGAGCCATAGTCATGAGTCCACAGTCCATAAGGCACGGGTTTTCAGTTAATCGGATCATACACCCTTTGGACGGTGTCAAACGTCCAAGGTGCCCAATAAACTTCAATGTTCAGTCAAACCGGAGACCACCGTCACAACCGGGAGAAGAAAATCTGTGGTTCCTACGCCTCTTCTTGGTTGGTTTGCTATCAGGGTCTTTAGCCAATTCCCCTAGATGATCTGCCAGTAGTTCACCAACTTGGCTATGGCCGCGGATGTTGGCTTTTCGTCTTCTAACTTGGGAAACCATCTTCGCCACGGGAAAACGGAATGTGGAGCTTCCCCAGCAGATGCTATTCAAGTCAAGTATTTGCTTTATGCACCCCGAAAGGTGGATATTCAGGCACTCGACCATGTAGAAGCATTTCATTAGGTGCAAGGGACGGGTGACGCCTAGGTTGGAAATCTGAGTGCATCCAAACGAGGTCAGCAAACGGACAGCGGCAAGTAAATTCCCCAGTTCAGTGCAATCCATCGATTGTTCCTATCCATTGCGAACTTTGACAAATCTATCGATGGAAGACAACGTGCAACGTGGTAAGGAGACTTACAGTGAATAAAGTAATAAGCTATTGTTGGCGTACAGAACTGTGCCTGGGACGTACGTGAGCCTTCTCTGCTAAAAACATCGGATCGCGTTAATGTCTATAATCGCAACTCGCCATCATTTACTTCATTTATAAGCGGAATCGGACAAGGATGTCGGGCTTCACCTTTACTATTTAATTTCGCATCAGTCAGAATCCTAAGCAGTGCTCTAAGATACTGCAGAGCTTCCGGTGTGGAGCTTCTCCCAGATGATCGACTCCTTGACTTGGAATATGCTGAGGACATCTTTATGTTCTACGACTCCTAAGTCACTCAGAATGTCCTGTGTAAGTTAGTGGCATCCGTCACGCAGTTTAGTATGATCTTCTGTCCATTGAAATGTAAGGTCTTACTACAGGACTGACCGGAGACTACAGCTCATGCTCAGGAGCGACCATTTGGAAGTCGTTGATCACTTAACTTATCTCGGGAGTTGTTTTAGCTTAAGGGGACTGACATAAAGACCAACAGCGCCTATCCACAAGGCTCGAGTGGCTTTCGCTAACTTATGTCACTTGTGGCGCTAACGCGATCTCAGTCTCTCCTAGTAAGACCGCGTTTACAATGCCACAATAAGCACTGTCTTACTCTACAGCTGCGAGAGTTGGCCCCTCCAAGCAGAAGCCCGGAAATTAAGTGTCTTTGACCACAGTTGCCCTCGTTACATTGTCAGAGTATGTTGGCAACAGAGAATCGCCGAAGAATCTTTGCCTCAAACAATCTCACTTGCCTTCCGAGTGCCGTCATCTCGCTAAGGAGACTTCGGTGGCGGGACATGTATTGCGGATGCCGGCTCAACAACTACCCCATCGTGTTATATTCGCGCAAACCGACACTAGCTGGAAGCAGCGTCAAGATGGACAACGAATAACCTAGGCTCGAACGACGAAGACGTTAACCTCGAAACTGTCCGTGGTAGGACGCTCTAGACTCCCGAGTTGGGGTCGAAAGAACTAATGATCCGATGAACTGTTACCGGCTTGCTTTGGACCCTGTGATCCGAGGTTCGAGCCCTGCCACTGCCACCCAACTTTGGTGGCAGGCGGCCTTGCTGTCGCCCAGTTCAATACCACTCCTGACCTTGCGGGGCCTTATATGGTTTGCCACTCCAAGTCCTGGGGAATAGGTTGCCGATTTCCGTCAATGAACAACAGGTCTTCGTGACTATAGGACCCACCCCGTTTGCTGTTTATCACGCAAAAATGTGTAATAAATAAAAGATGGATTGCGGTTTTCGCACCATCCCGCTACCTTGCGGATCAGGCTTTGGCTTATCGAAGGCTCCGGTTGTAAATTCCTCGAAAAAATCACCTGCTTTGACCTGGATATTCTGGTACTCCGCCTACAAACAAAACGTGTAACTTTCGCTTCCTCACTCTGGTTTCACACGGCGAAATATATACGTAAACATCTAAACCGATTAGCAATCGAGACAAGTCTCCGTGGAGTGTGCTTTTCGCCCTCCAAATGTAAAGCGTTGGAGCCTGTCCCTACGCGTTCCCTTAGGGGGTAACTTTCTGAAGTTTAACGTTTGTCCGTTTCCGCATTTGCGTCTCGGATGACAGTAAGAATCATGTCCTCATATAGCAATAACTTCCCGGTGAGCTATTCCTGCCTCATTTAGATTGAACATATATATATAGCAAGGGAGAGGGAGGGAATGTGGGCTGATCCTCCTGTTTTCGCATTTACTATCTATGAGCATTAATAGGTTTTGTAGGTTTCAATTTAATTATTAGTTTAAAGCCTTTTTCGACCTCTGTGATCAAAGTAAAAACAAACTAGCTATACCCAGTTGTTTCAATGTTCGACATGGAATGTTATGTTAGAAACGAGTTTCTTTTACTAACAACCATGGCGTTGATAATGATACTAGCATTTATCGTATTACGCGTTCTATTCAGTTCAGTTCCGTGTAGTTCTCACAACCAACAGCTTTGCACTGTCGCGGGGAGATTTTGGTCGTTGTCTTTCAGCCACCTATTTGATCGACTTCGGAAGCAGATGTGCATTTGGGATAACAATCAAAGGTATAAAATGCAAGTAAATGAACGACTATCAGTGTCGATGGCACTCACCCCTATCTCCCAGTGTCCGAACATTGGTTTGAACGCAAATCAAGGAGTTCAGTACTGCCTACGCGATTGATAACCCTGATGATATTGAAGTAGGTAAAATGATGCCACGACATCATCTCTGGGTAATAGACTAAGCATCGAAACAAGTAACTGCAATAGGTGCTCGATAGTCGCTGCATGTTCGCCAGCGAATGCCATCTTTCTCGGGGATTGTGTAAGGAGAAGCATATGCAATATGAGGATGTACAATACCTTGAGACAATAGGATCAAACTCACGTTTATTAAAAGCTAATTTGTGTAGTGCCAGTGCCTTGACCTGGGAAACCTGGCAGTATTCAGCTCACAAGCCAATCGTGGAACGTTTTTCTTTTTTATAAAGTTTATTGTACCATGATTCGCTCAATACAGTCTAGCCTCAGATAAATTTATTTCAGTTCAGTTTTTACAACGGTGGAGTTAAAGAAAGAATGGATGATTCCAGTAGACTAAGGTTGCAAAGAAATTGAGGTGCACGAGCACCACTTTATGATAATCAGCCATATCACTCAGTGTCTCTAACCATTGGTTACATTAATTCCGGAGTCCCCATCTAGGGAGCCCAACGCGACCTATATGACCGAGTCTCCTGCTCAGGGTTTTCGTACTCTCATTGGGGAAGCGTTCTATCAAGTTTCAGTTTGATAATGGGTGCACGACCTACTTCGTGGTAGCTCACACCGACGAGGTTTTTTTTTCTTTGGGAACCCCAACCGGAAGCTTCGACTCACAAGGCAGTGCGGTGTGGATCCAACTCTGGAGCGTGACCAAAGCGCTCGCGAGCTTCTAAAGACCTGCCACGCAAGACTTTCGGGTACCGGTTCAGAATGTTCATTAGTACATTGCTTGACGTCCGCTATTGGGGATCGGTCCTTAGTTTCAAACCGGCGGAAAATGGACGGAGCAGCGCCTTATTGACTGAAGTCTGCCCAGTTTGGGTAAGCGGTAGCTGTTCAATGGTTACCCTCCGGGTTAAGCAGAGCCGAATGCTGCCAGGCGCATCTTCGAGTTATGGATAAGGGGATACCTTCTCCAAAGAAGGTTAGCTGTGAATAACTTGTGGTATACCGCAACTAATGAGCAGTCGCGAACAAACAGCGGCGGCACTACCAGGGTGTGGTGAGTTTCGGATTGGTCACCTGGCTCCCGTTTAAAAGCCGCATAAGCCTAATGACGGTGTCGTAACAAAGGTCAATGTGACTGGCCTTTTAAAACTATAATCATTAACCCCCTTACTTCTGAGGCGAGGGATTATTTCCTGCTGCCTTGCAGTTCGCACTTGATTGTGCAATGGCTAGAGGTGCGCCCTCAAAACAATAAACGCCGAGTGACGCTGGGGTTGTCTCTCGTATCAAATTCCCAAGGAACTCTATGATCTTGATCATAATCATGTCTGGAGCCGGCTTATCCTTTCCAAGGAGCCAGCCGCAGTAAATAAAAAAAGAAGTATGAGGATTTCTGTCTCAGTCGAGAGGAAGGAGGCGGAACGTGTCGAGTTAATCAGGTAAGATACCTTTAATTCAGCGAACGGCTGTACGAGCTTTGGGGCTCGTGAATTCGATGGTCGATGAAGTTTCAGTCAATCGCAGTCTACGTGAGTTAACAAGTAACTCGCAGAACTGCAGGAAATCCATACCGTGTATGCCTGTAAGAACCTCTGCTGGAATGAACGACAATAGATACCGTCGTTGAGGTGCATGTGCCTTATAACCTTACCCCACGTTCTCGCTGCGGCTGAGAGGTGGGCATACAAATTTTGTCCTTAAGGGGCAGGCCCTCGCGAATGCATCGCAGCTTGCCTCGCTATGAGGAACGAGGAGATTCAGGCTAATGAGAACTCTTGGCAACGGCCGAAGACTCGCTATTGCCGAATCGAACCGTAATCTTGTCCACGATCGAGGCGACCTTATAGAAGTGTCCTCTAGCAAGGCGGTTACCGTGGTCTGCACGTAGACTTTCGATACCTCGATCCAGAGCTCCTTAACGATGTCCCCATTAGCTCCGGCGAGGGAGCTGAGTTTAGTGTCGTCTATTGAGTGATGTTAAAGCAGTTTTCACAGTCTTCCTTTGTTGGGAGAAGCGCGTCCAGAGTTCCCAACATCAGCTTAATAAGGGGAGAATCCTGTAGGTGATTCAAAGCTATATACACACCGAATTCCCATTTAAAGCTAAATCTCTCGAGGAATGGATTCTAATGCTTGTGTTGTTGGCCAAGCCTCCAGCCTCGAACTAATTGGGAAGATCGTAGAGGAAGTACACAAATTTTGCTATTTGGATAGCTGTATCTCATGTGGCGGACGCGTCACAAGTGAAGTGTCGGCACGCATACAGAAGGCTCGGTTGGTATTTGCTTACTTGAGGCAGCTGTGGCGCCGTCGCGATATCTTGCTGTCTGTGAAGGGTCGAGTTTATGCTGCAGCGGTTCTATACGGTACAGAGATTTGAACATCATGGGAACAGGATTGCCGGTGTTCGCCCACCGCTGTCTACGCCGCATTGTTGTGACTGTGACGTGTTATTAAATTTCACACTTGTTTGAGGGCAGACTGTGCCAGGCAAATCATGGTACAATAATCTTAATAAAATAGAAAAAAATGTTTTATGATTGGCTTATGGGCCTAATACTGCCAGGTTGCCCTGGCAACCGGACAAGCAATACTGAGTTTAGACAGCTTTGGGTAATCGTGGTCGATCACTAGAGCATGCGGTCGACCACCGTAGACTACGGTGGCCGGGACATGTGATGCGCATGCCACCAACTGGGTTGCCCTGGTGCGCGATGTTTGCCGAGGAAGGCAGCGGATGAGGATCCTGAGGTTTTGGTAACCGATGGTCCGAGACACTAGATGTCACAAGTGGTCGCGCTCGTGCATATACTTATTGTCCTTGCAACCTCAGTCTTCGCTTTGACTCTGTTCTCAATATTCCAACCTCCATTGTTACTCTTTTGTGCAAATGGGTGATAAAAGTCAGCAACCAAATCCGGTGCATGAAAATGAGTGGCTAATGGTTGTAAAACTAAAGTAT
>UZAN01041244.1:8918-31948 GCA_900618425.1 Echinostoma caproni | reverse complement strand
ATATATATATATATATATATATATATATATATATATATATATATATATATATATATATATATATATACAATATTCTTCTTAGAACATTACCTGTTTAATGTGTGTAGACAGTTGTTTGGGAGCACGCAAAACTGATGACCGATAGCAAATAAAATAAACGAGAAAAAGGAAATTTTGTTATATTATATTTCACACACGTCTGAATCCAGACTGTGTGACAAACATATCACACTATAATGATCTTTATTAAAAAAGGAAAGAAAGTTCCCTGATTTGCCTTTAGCTGCGATACTGCCCGGTTGACCAGGCCAAGGTGGTCCGTTTTTGTTCATCTCCAAATTTGCAAAGGGATAATTTCAACAACCTCAGGGCTTACTCAGGGGTTCAAAAACTACAACTGGTTGACTGGAAACACGGAAGGATATGGCAACCTACTGTCTCGTCAGAATGCCCGAAAAGGTGTGTAAGCCCGGCTGGATTGTGCTCTGTATTTACTTTATAAGTACACTTTCTCCCTCCCTCGAAATGGGCCCAACCCTTATCCATCTTACTTATCCTTACTAAATTCGTATGTCAGCGATCAGTAAAATTCACTTCACTGTATTTCGCTGCACGATGATTACATTCTACCGTACAGACTTCGTAAGAGAGATTAACCGTTCTGAAGTGACAACTTGCGGACCACTGTTCTATTTTCAAGCTTTTTTATTGTTTCATGAAACGAACTTCTCAGTCGAATGCAAGTGATCTGAAAGTAGAAACATTCCACCATTTTTATAAAACTCGCATTCCACTCACGTTACAAACACCGTGGTCAATCATTGAATCGTCATTGGATTGGTAGCTAATGTTCCTTCTGTCATGTCGGTGTTAGGGAAGCCATAACAAAACCTCTTTGTGTCAGCGGATTTGTGGGTAGCAATGACTGACGATTGTTATACTCTTAGGAGAGGAAAATATTGGATACAGTTTTGAACCGCACTAGCTACTTGTTCGTACATATGTACTGAGCGGTTCTGGGATCCCAGTGTAGTTCAAAAAATCGTCCTTCTCATCAAATTTGAACACATTCTAAAGATTCGTTCATACGCTAGCCAGTTATCTGCCTGATTCTGGTCCTCAGTGACTGAAGCTTACCACTACTGATCATCACAATGTGGTATGCACGAAAGTGAATAATTATTTCAACTCATTGCCATAGGCAGAGTTTTGAGTAACCGCCGTCGCCCACTGGAGCAAGTAGTCGACCTCCATAGATTACGTTGTTTGGGTCATGTGTTACGCATACCACCAAATAGGTTGCCACGCCACGCGATGCTCGTCGAGACAGGTAGTTGTTGGAAAAAAGCCAAGGGTGGTCAAGCTAAGACCTGGCATGATGGTTTGAATTCTCTAACCAGGGGGCTGGGTCACATAGGTTCCGTTAGGCTCCCTGGCTGGGAACCTCGGGATGATCGTAATCGATGGTTATAGATACGGAGTGATATGGCTGAGCGTCGTAAACAGTGGTGTTCGTGCACTCAATTTCTCTGCAACATAGGTGCAATGAGATTCTAAATTTTCTCTTGGATCCTATCTTCAACTTTCCTGTCTTGTCCTAATGTTCATCCAAATGGGCAGCCTGAAGACAGCAACCAAAACCGCCGCACGAAGGTGCATAGTTGATGGTTGCACCAATTACATTGAACCATTGCCTCAAGGTTCAGCATTCGAACTTATTCACGCAACTTGGTAGGAGGCAGCTTCTCTCCGTCACCCGGCTTAATAACGCTGTTTTCCACGGGTGCACGACTTCTACGCCGATCATTTTACTCTTCATTACTGCAGTGTAATCAAGTTCATTGTTTTTTTTCTGGCTCAAACGATTAATATTAGCGCACAATGTACAGATGAAATTTCCAACTCATCGTTCGGATGTACTCCTTTTTTATTCATTGGCCTACCAGTAAGTTGCCAAAGGGCAGCAGCCAAGGTCACTGTACAGAAGTAGTGGCAGTCCAAACGGAAACGAAAACTGAAATGATTTCTCCTACCTTTTCATTACTGTTTGCATGTTTTGCGGATTGTTATAAATTCTGATGTATCGTTTATTATTCTTGAACCTCTCAGACGGAGCTTTCCACTACATGGCTTCTTGAACTTTTTTTACCTGTGTCGACGCAGCCCAAAATGTGCCCGGGAAAAGACAAAAAGGTGCTGTTATTCGATGTGACCCGCTCGCGTAGGCGATGCACTATATTTGTGACTACCTCACCAACAACGCTGTCAAAGCGGGTAAACCAGCCTAACCGAAGCTATACAATTCCAGTTCAACGGTACCATTTATTATCAGAAGGGTGGCACAGTAGCGAGTTTCCCATTTGGTTTACTACTCACAGATATATTCATGGTCAAAAATGATAATGGTACCCCAAGTCCCTTCGTTACACGAATGAGCATATCGCCAATGAGTCCTTTCTAGTATCCTCAAACAGATGAGGACGAGATTTGAATCGCCACCATCATGGAATTAGAAAAATGCTGTTTCATTATCGTCTCTAGGTGTTGTTCTACGAAGAACGTCAGATGAGGAAATGGAAAAAGTGTCAATAACAAATCTATGTTGAACGGGCAATTCACCCACTTCCACAGTTTTCTATCGATCCAACAAATCTGCTGAGCTAAGTAGCATTCAGATGAACTGCTTTTTATAGGCCGCATATTAAGGAAAAACGACTAACCGAAAAGTTTCATCAGAAAACTTTGAGGCGGATTCCTGATCCATGTATTTTCCTGTTCCTAAGAAACGGGTTTATGCAATAGTCCATCTCGAAGGAGGGTCGTTAGTTGGTATGTTTACTCCCTAACCAGTTTATGCATTGCTAAAATGTACTTGGTTGTTGAGCCTAATCTCTCGAATCCGTTCCTACAATTCCCTGGCAAAGTTCACCTGTCAGGTTGGTCTACTTCCGTTTTTGTGCTTGTGCTTTTGTGAATTGGAATACGCAGAAAGTACGAACATGTGATTGTCGGAAAGGATAGGTGAACACCGTCAAGCCTGCCTATCTAAATGTAACTATTGCATTCTATCCCAGACACTTGACGTAGGTCACTAAATGAGGTGGAACGGGACATTCAAGGCCACGTAACACCTTTTATTGATCAAAATAATTGTCACTCGGAATCTCATCCACAGTTGAACTTTCTAGGTTTTACGTCCTTCTTACCGATGTTCAGGGCAAGCCAAAACGGTCCGTCGTTTGCTTCTGTGTTGTGATGACTTAATAAAACAGCAATTTGTGATTGGTTACAATGTGCACGGCGAGATTTAGTTTGAACAAGTGAATGTGGAAATCAGTGGGCCGTATCCTTTTGGGCTGGAACTGAAAGCGCTCGGTTGGTTGACTCGATATTCCGGGGCACCTATTGGATCAAAAAACGAGTGACCAAAAGACAACAATTAAAACTAGCACACAATATTAAGAATTGGCAACTGAAGTCGAAAGTTGATCTAATTGCTGCGTTCTTTCCGTTAATTTTTGGTTATTTGNTTGGGCATTTTTTTCTTTCTCCAGTAGATCCCTTTCTACCCTTGTTAACTGTGTGGCTTTATATTGGTTGAGCACATTGCTTTAGTTGCACAACCTGAGTGATTGTTGAATGGTCGATGATAGTACTTGTTTGACCGTTCCGGTTCTTCCATTTCAACGTTTCTACATTTATATGAATTCCGAGTTTCATTCAATTTGAGATGATTGTGATCGCTCTGCACGATTCACTCGCTTGTACGTCGGTGATAGGCGATTCACAGAGCTCCTCTGAAGTGACTACTACTGAATTTTTCCCTAGAATTCCGAAGTCTTCTCTAGAAGTGGATGGTACATTTTTACTTCAGTGTGTTGTGCTAACCGGAAAGTTGAATAGAACTAAGATAATGAAAATCAGTGTCGTAATACTGGAAAAACGGGGCAGTCTTTCAGTCATTTTCTTCTGTTTTTTGACAGTCATTAACTGTGTAGAAATGGCCTATATATTCTCCTTAATCCTTTTAATGGTACCACAACTCGGATTCCATTATGAATATAATATATCATGGGATACTTCAAATTGATGGCTATCCAATAAGTAATGGATTATGTAGCATGTTCATTCATTCAATTTTTCTATTTTGCTCTGCTGTCTGGCCTAATTTAGCCAAAACTATTTGAATAGACCTGTTTTGAGGGAAGGGGAATGAAGTTCATTTCTATGGTCAGAGATAGAGTACACAATATAACTGTGCCAGCGCACTCTTCCTCAGACATTTTGACCTGGTATAGAAGATGAAAACGAGGGAGCCACTGATGCGGGTTAACTTTTATCAATCACACCCTACCTGCGCCGATTCATCGTTTCCGTGATCAAGTTGGTCAGGACGTTATTGATTTGTTCCGGTTGAGTGATTTGGATAATCTGCTTCGTTCCTCAAAACTTCACTCAACGGGTAGTTGTGGATTCCCAAACTCTGTCTTGAAACTCCGTGCAATGTTGCCTAACTCGGCCACCATACAATCTAGCAAAGAAATTTGTTTTTTCTTTCAAAATCAAACTGACTGTAGGGGTGGGCTTAGGCCACTACATATCAGCATTACGTTCTCTTTTTTCAAACAAATGATTAAAAAAACCCGACTGCTTGCTCAAGTTGGCATATGTACTGGGCACTGGAAGCCGTGGAATACAGCAGTCGTTCAACCCCAGAAATGAATTTTGTTCTTTCGACGGAAGTTCATTGATCCACCAGTACTTATAGTGCACAACGGAAATTGCGTTTGTGGATCTGTGTCCGTCTGTGTTATGACTTATTGATGTCAGACTGTCGGCAAATTAAAAGTAGCCATTGTTTTCTTTCGAACGGATGCACTGCATTTAGTTCCACTAGCTGTTCTCGTTATCCGACTTGTGGGATGTGATGCGAATTGTTTAACCAAGTAGTGTTTGCTAATCTGTTCTTATGCAAGAGGAATATGCGTTTCTTGGACGCGCATTCGTATGGTAATGTACCACACCACGAAACGACAAAACTGGATTTCGGTTTCCTTGGCTTTGCTAGGAAAATCATGCGCTCGCTCACCAGCCTGCCTGCCCCTGCGCGCACGTTTACGCTGGCGCGCGTTCTCTCTTGCTTGCTCGCTAGTCTGCACATAGCCAAGTGTTCGTCAAGCCCGCGCGACAGCCATGGCGCGATCGATCGGCATCCTAGCTAGACGGCTTGCCGTTCCTTCGTTCGTTTGCGCATGCGCGTACGCACGCACGCGTCCCGATCGATGGTTCTGCGCGCGTGCGTTTGCGTACCACCTAACGACCGCACACAGTATGTCGAGCCAACCCCAAGAGGTTGTCTGTCTCACGCTCACGGCAAACCCGATTCAGCAACACAATCATTCGTACGTGCATTGCCATCTGTCTATCTATCGGTGTGTTTGTCCAACCGCTCTTTTCGCCTGTACGTCTCTCAGTTGAGTGCGTTCGTATGTGACAACGTGCGTGCGTACATGCGCCCGCGTGCGTGTACTCGCTATGCCAGTAGGTTTTCCGCTGTGGATTCGCCTCCGCGTCCTCTACGTCGTCGTAGTCGTCGTCTTCTGTGTCGGTTCTGCGTGTTTGTGTGCACAGATGTGTGTCTGGTTGAACGAGAATCGCACTTCACCGTTGACCTCCCCTGCACGCTTGGAATAGACGTCGTCATGGTTCATTCGTACAGAATAAGGATCGTTTCGCTTTCCGGTACAGTTCTTGTCCCAGCCTAGGGTTAGTCGGTTTGATCTACCTTGAAATCCCGTAGACATCTTTGATGCGTAAGCTCAGTTTAGTCTCGCCAGTCGTTTCATGAGGCCGTCGCTGGGACAAATTTTTTACCCAAGGTGTTCTGATTGCTTGCAGTGACTGTCGTTTTTCATTACAAGGTGGGCGTTCAAGTGATAATGTCATGTAGCAACATTCTAGGTAGTTTCTATTGCGGAATATGCGCAGGTAACGGTGGTGATGGATAGGCGTTTTTTGTTGACTAGTGCTATCCGTTTTGTGAGCTTCATCATTCCGCTTGAAATCGTCCACAGTCCCGTGACAAAGTTCGACTACTGGTTTTTGTCCTTACCGACATTTGCGTCCTTTGTTGGATCAATTTTGAATAATTAACCAGGTTATTGTATATTTTTTGAAGTATCTCGAAATCTGTGACTATAGAGGTAAACAAACCTTGCTGTTCCTGACTTATTATGGAACTTCCCTACGGGGAAACTGCAAACCGCTTGTTCTCTTTCTACCTAACATTCAATTATCGCTCCTTGAAGTGGCAGTGAACTTACCTTAATTACCCACGAATTTCGTTTTCGACTCACTCAGAACAGTTACTGGAGTAATATAAGACATAAAAATACTGATTATTTGGTTTTAATCAAACGGTGTTTAGCTTCTAAACAATGTAAAGCCTTTCAACCGTTCTACAGAGATCAACTACGCCTGCTATAAATTTGTTGAATGGTCTTCGCATTACGAGGCACGGTACATGGTGATTTCTGAAGTCTCCACTGAGTGGATCAATCTTCTTTTCGAAAAGTGTCACATTTTCTTTTTTTTTTACTATTTGGCTCTATTTACTGCATCCTTGTTACCACCGAGTGATTCTTATCGATTCTTGTGATCTTTTCTCCAGGGGAATACATATCCGTATGCTGGAACTCAGGGTCAACGCTACACGGATCCTTACGGTCGGCCTACATATCCTCCCAGTTCCGCATATCCGTACTACCAGTCACCACCACCACCACAATCAATGGCCCAACCACCGACACAACGGCAGCAACCTGTCTCTTCCACTTCTTCAGCTTCTTGCGTGTCGTCAGTATCCCCTGCACAAACTCACCCGATGGACTTCAATTGTTCGAATTCCGGACTACCACCCCGGCCCGTTCAATCCCAAACTGCAGTCGCGGGAGTACATTCGAGCGAACGTCCGTCATCCGGTACAATGAACAGTAACAACGTGCAACACACACACACGCACCCTTCCCCCGTACATGGTTCTCAAATGTCTTCCCCTCTGCATACTAGCGCTTCAAACGCCACTCCTGCCACGAACACCTCCCAGCCCTCCGGGGTTTGGTCTGGTCATACGCCCCAGCCACCATTTGGATCTCCACATCAGTTGGCCCATGGGCAAATCTCATCGTCTGTTCAGCAAAACAACAGCGTGAATAATTCCAACAATGTGGTGACCGGTAGTCGTCCACGGTCGTCCTCGCGAGATTCATCAATAAAAGCCAGCGCGGGTTCTATCTCAGAGAGTTCTAACGATCCAGGGGCTCATGGAACACCACAGCCAGCGGATTCGGATCGCACTGACACTCAGATGACCAGCGTTGGTATGACCGATGATTCCGGTTCCCGTCCGCAGTCACGAATGAGTGATGTGAGTTTGTTTCCTTCACTACTGGATTCTCTTCGTTTTTTCGTCTGAACTTGGTGGTGTTTCATTCCACTTCTAATGTCTACGGTATTATTAGATCTTTGGTTTTTCGTGAGCGAAGTTGTGTACCACCATAACGACCAGACCATTGGTTGGTTGAACGCTAGCTTAGCTCAGCGAACTTTCGAGTCGGATTATAATATTTATCGAACTTGGGAGATACTCCTATTATATGGCATAGTAGCCCTTCTTAACCTCATGTTTACTTTCACATATATATATATATATATCCGTATATATCATCGGGTGATCATGGGTCGTTTGTTTCAGACCTCCGGGATGGTCAGTTGTTGAAAAAGTATGAACAAGTATGTAGTTCAGCCTCAGTTGCCCGCTGTTTACATATCAATTTGTTCATTGAAGAATAATCAATCTCCCAAAATCACTCGGGTGATTCTAGGCTGGTAGTAAAATGGTTATATATATTTATAGATTCCATACACTTCTAACCGTGCCAACCAAATCCTGGTACAATAATATTTATAAAAATAGAGTTCCCCTATTTGCTCTTGGACGCTACACTGCAAGTTTGGTCCAGGCCTGAATTTCTTTTGTGGGATTCACAATCGGAGCGTTTGAGAAGCCAAAACTGGTGTCCACATAATAATCGGATCATATACCCTTTGGACTGGGTCAAACGTCCGTGCCGAGTATACCTCGGTAGCTGATCGAACGAAAAATTTCTTCCATAGGAGTGGGTCTGGTTCGTATGCCTTTTCCTAGTTGGCTTGGATTCAAGGGTTTTATCCAACTCCCCAAGGTGAACTGTCAGTGGTTCACGGACTCGTTTGTAGCCTCAGATAGTGTATGATCTCACTTGTGAGAAGGCAGTGAATAGCGATTCATCAGCAGAGGTTGATTGAGACGCCTGGTCATACAGGGACATTTTCTTCAACGGTTATCTTTTGTACGTTTTATCAGGTTCTATGAGGTCCCGGTCCGCTAAATCTTTAGAATTTGGTCTTTTTCTCTGACAGTTCTTCATGAAAACTGACTTAACAATAAATCCTTTTTGTCCTTGCCTAAATGTGTGAACGATGATATCTATCTTTTAGTAGTTAAATGAATGTCTCATTCGGGCACAAGTTTCATAATTGAAGAGTTTACGTGGTTAAGAAATGCGTTTCTTTGCTCTGATGCATTTCATTCGTATTTCGCCCATGCTGGAATACATGTCGCTGATAAAAAATAAATTCGAATGTATGTTTTTCTTAGTCGCAAGCAGTTTTATGCGGTTTTTGGTATGTGCCCTATCCACTTCACCTCGAATTTGTTCATGTTTTAGTCCGGTCGACCATCAACAGCAAACAGTACAGGGTCAGCTGGTCTGCGTGACCAAACAACAGACGATCAGAATGTGGCGAGCACTGTTGCTTCGTCCGCTTCTTCAGTCCCTACGTCAGTCACATCATCATCAGCGGATTCATCCAGTGTTGGAGCGTCTGGTCCTGCTCAACTAGATCCCACCTCATCCAACACCAGTTCAACTTTTGTTTCCAATCCCACCCTAAGTCCAATTCCTACCACTCCGCGAGGAACTCCTCCATCGCATCCATATTCGGCCTTTCCGCAACCTAATAGTGGTGTTGGGAACGTTCCGTCATCGCTCCAAGCTGTTTCCGGTCAATCCAATGCAGGTAATTTGCCTCGGATCATTAGTGCTTAAAATGCTGCTTTCTGCTCGCACCGTTACGCTGAGTATAATTTCGATGTGCGTGCAGCAGTTCCTTTTTTTATCGTTCAGGCCTTTGCAGTATTTTCTATGGTTTCTTTATCTTGCACGAATGAGTTCAGTTTCAGTTTTTACAATCATTAACCATGCACTTTCGTGTTCGGGTTTTGGTTGCTGTCCTTTGGTTGCCCATTTGGATAAAAGAGTAAAATATAGATTGGAATGTCGAAGCAAATTCAAGCGGAAGGTGGGGAATTCGTATACAGTGGTGTTAGGAGAATAACGAGTGGATGCACGAGTGCCACTGTTTGCGACACCCAGCCATATCACTCCGTGTCTCTAACCATCGATTACGATCATCCCGAGGCCCCCAGCCAAGGAGCCTAACGGGGCCTATGTGACCTAGTCTCCTGGTTAGGGCTTGCATACCCCCATGCCAGGTCTTGGCTTGACTGCCCTTCGTTTTTTTTCCAATCACTACCAGCCTTGGCAAACATCGTTCGCCGTGGCAACCTATCTGGTGACATGCGTAGCACATGTCCCAACCAGCGTAATCTAAGGAGGTCGAGTACTAGCTCCAGTGGACGACCGCGACTGCCTAAAACTCTACACCGAACCTCTGCATTGCTCGTCCGGTTACCCCATCAGACTTGTGCAAAGCTACGTAGACAGCGGTGTTCAAACAGCGGCAATCTATTTTTATCCTGTTCCTTTAGTGACACGAATAGGAATAAAGCCGTGAATCTTTGTTATCCAAGAGAATCAAGTTGAAGTCAAACGGGTATCCCAAGTGTGCCTCATTCAGCGACGGGTGACACAGGCGTTATTCATATTCCGATAAGATTTTTTTATCACATGCTGTGGTATATAGCTCGTAATGATCAGAGTCCACTAAATGGTTATTACTTTTACTTTTTTTTACCTTTGAGCGAATAACTCATGTGGAAGGACAAGTCGGCTTCTTGGATGTCTCTAATTATGGTGGTCCATGCATGGCGATCGTCAGCAAGCTTGATGCAGTGTGAAACCCACCTCTGGTATGATCTCAATATGCGGATTGGTGACCCAGTAATTCCAAGCCCATCTTGATCGTACTGCTCCAGGTTTTCAGTTGATTACCGAGTCGGCAATGCTATCTACGGAGCGGTGCAGGGGCTACTGCCTGTCGCGAGAGTTGAGTATCAGGAACACATGGCCAAACCACTTAAGGCGCCGGCGTTGTAGCATTTTCGAAGCTTGTAAATGTTCGAGCAGCGCCATCGAATCTCATCATCATAAATCAGATCTTTGTATCTTGTGCCCTTAGCGGCCATGTTTCACAACCGTAAGTGAGGATGGGGCACACAAAAGCCTGATAAAACCAAAGCTTAGTGTTTATTTCTTACCGATTCCACAACGGTCTGAGGAGTTGCAGAAAGGCTCTTCTAGCTCCATCTACACGGAGTTAGATTTCACCCCTAGCCTGGTCGTTTAATGTCTGATTGTAGAACCAAGAGCTTTGAAAACTTCCGTTGATTCGACAAGTTCCCCGTTAATCTTTAGAGTTTTTATGGTGGTAGAAGCTTCGATCGAAAATGTCTTGGTTTTTGACGTGTTGATCTCTAGCCCAATGGCCTGGACAAGTTGGTTTATGCGACTGACAACGGGCTGAAGGTTGTCCATATTGTCTTCAAGTACAACCACATCATCCGCAAATTCCGAGGTCAGCGATCCATGTACCGGGTCTAAGCTGAACTCCGNAACTCCGAGGTGGTAGTTGACGAGTGCTTGTAGCTTTATCCAATCTACGATGTGGTTGAATATCGCCGCCGATAGGGGACAACCTTACTTGATTCCAGAGCTTGGGATAAACCCAGCTGATTCTTCTCCATAAGGACGAATGCTTGTCCGGATCCCTGAGTGATGTGACTTTAAAAGCCTGATGGATGTCTCGGGCATCCCGTCGGACCGCAATACGCACTACGTTTGTGGTAACTTGAAACCTGATACTCAGAGTAACGAACTGCAAAAGGCCTAGAGAGACTAGGAGTGATATTGAGTTTGATGTCCGATTTGCGACACAGCGTATCATTTCAACTGTTCATCAAGAGCACCAGAAATCAACGATGGAGACAGCCTGTCAAGCTGCGATTCTCTTATTCCATCTGAGCTTGGTGATTGTGCATTAGCTTCCGTCTACATCTTTTATCTCCTTGTTTGCCGACGGCTTCCTGAACCCTTTGTTTACCATTTTTATTATCTTCATTAGTTGTCATCCACGGCGCGTGAAAGTTCAAGGTTGACAATTGTACGGTTTAGCCATCTAGTCAGGGACAGACAGATGACTTTAGGCATGCTATATCACAACTGATCGTGTTATGCTCAGTGCACATATGCATACTTACACGTATAAGCTAGTTATCATCTGTCTGCATCTATTAACATTATTTAATTGGAATTCCGATTTGTCCTTTTTACAATTTGTGACCCAGGATTGACGGTTGCAATTTACCAGCGGAATCAATTTTGATGTGATATTGCTTACGCCTTTCAATGTATATGATTCATTTTTACGCATATTTGTCACGATCCCGGTCTTCGTCTTGTTTTCTCAGGACCCAACCGACCTCCAAGCCAACCAAATCAATCGCCACGGCCTTACAATATGCCACCACAATCTGCCATGGGGCCGCGGCAACCGTATCCACCATATATGCATTCTCTTGCAGGTCAGCAGTCACAACCACCACAGCAACAACCGCATCCGCATTACATGGTTGGCGGTCGGCCTCCAGGTTTCTATCCTGGTACAACCGTGGGCCCCGGTGGTCACCCGTCTATGCGGCCATCCATGCACCCAATGGGACCGATACCCGGCCCGGGAATGAGCCGATCCGGTGCTCCGTTTGGCTCCCAAGGTATGATGATGCCTCCTCCGGCTGCACCTCCTCCACCGACAAATTCCAACCAGGCTAACTTGTCCGGTCCAGGCGCACCACCATCTGCCTCTGGTTTCATGGCTGGTAGTGTTGGTGGGCCGTATCCATCTCCAGGCAGTGGTCCTGCCGGTCCGTGCAACAGCAGCGGTGTTTGGGAATCACATCCTCAGGCTGGACCAGCATCTTTGTCTTCAGCAGCTAGCAGTGCTATGTCTCAACCCCATTTCAGTAAGTCCATGATTGTTCTAGCTCAAACTGGTTTTTATGTAATGGGTAATCCGACGTTCCTGATTTTAAGTGTAATAGGGTATATGGCCACGCGTTGCAAACAGTAACGTCGTGCTTGCTCGGTTTCTATTCTTTTTCTAAGGGATGCTTTGGGTGTTTCTCCTATCTTTTTCCTTTCATAAAACTTGACTGAGTTTGTTTAAAAGCAACTACAAAAATTGTCATCTTTTAAACACCAGTCTCCCATTTTATAAATTTTGGAGGTTGTTAGTGTGGCATCGCTAACGATGGGAAGACTGATTTGGTTAGCATAAGTGTTTATTCATTGTAAATAATTTACGCGGGAATGGTGTATACGCTCAGCGTTTGAAATCATTGATTCGGATCTGCTGAATTCAATTATTCTGATCTTCGATTCCAAGGGTCAACGTTATTTTTGTCATATTTTCAGGTGGCGGTAGTGGCCGTCCATCACCACTCTATAGCGGAATGCCAGATCGCGCTATGACTTATTCAGGCTCACCGCAACCTGGTGCAGTAAGCTCGGGTGCACCTGCACCGTCACACTCTGGCCCACATCCTCAATCCTCGATGGCTCCCGGTAACTATCCACATCCACCAGGGCAACCTCCGTCTGCATCATATCAGACACACGCGCCTCACTTACCATATCCGTCCACCCAAATTCCTTATGGTGGTGCGCCTCATCCGATTGCCCAACATGCCTACGTTCCAGGGATGGCGCCGTCCATTGGCCCGGGTTCCTCGGTTCCACCGTATTCGGCTGGTGGCATGACTCCATCTGGACCTGGTGCACCAGGACAGGCGGGACGTGAACAACCACAGTTACATTCGCCCTATACAAGTGATATGGTACCCTCATCTGGTGAGTTATTTGCGCAGATTTAGCCCCACCGGTACCTGTTCTGTTTTATTACATGACGGTAACCTATATATTAGGAAAAGTGTCTTAAGCACGACGATGATCTAAGGAGTCAATTTGATGTCAGGAGATTTGCTCTTAGAGTTTGGCAAACAAGGCCCGTTTATTCTCTGTTATAATCTTTCCCGTCACTGTCGTTCCTCATTTTGGTGGTCAGCTTTATCAACGTTAAATAAGGTTCGGTTCGGAAAGCATCTCTCTGTCAGTTGATAAAACACCAACATGACAACCAAAACTAGTTAGAGGGATATTAATTCTGATCTAGGTACTGTTCTGGTAGATTCCCTTCACCCGAGTATCATTTAAATACACGTGCTCAATAAGGTTTGATGTTTGATATCAAATTAAGTAGCCTTTTTTCCGGAGCGAAACTTACCGGTCACTCGTTCACCGAAGCATGCTCGACCTCAGAGGATAACTGGAATTATTGGAATATTATATGTGTTGTGCTCGCTTGTGCTATCGGTAATGCTCATCCGGGGAGCTTTCAGTGCTCCCGGTTGAGCGGTCTGTACCCACAGTGTATCAGATGTGTCCTATCCCTTCGCTTTGACTGCGTGGTTGTTCATCATTCGTGAACGGCATGATGCCTATGTGCTCGAAATATCAGTAGTGGCTCCCAATGAATGGTTTATCAATAATTTTTCACAGTATTATGATTAGATTGAAAATTATTTTGTCTACAATCCATAAACCAACCGTGCATTTAAACTCCCGATGCAATTGCACCCCAGAATGAGGTTTTACAGGAATTGATGGTCCTCGATTTGGTTGAACTTAGATATGGGAATGTCTCTAGATTTACTGAGCTTACTCATGAGTAGTAAAGATAAAATAGAATAATTTTGTGGGCGTATTAATTCATGTGTTGGTTTTCTTTTTTGTCTGTGAAACAACTGCACTTAGATCTCCCATGGATTAGCAATAAGAATCGCTTAAGTTTATGACCATAAAGCGGGCAAATTTATTTAGCTACCAATACTCCTTTTTGCAGATCGGAGTGCCCCGCCGTCTTTTTGTCCGGTTCCTCCATCTGCCAATACCCCAGGAACCGATCCATCCACCTTTCCTTCTTCCATGCCAGGTGTCGGCTCACCAGCGGGAGTGGTTCGTGGAGTCCCAGTTTCCGGTGTAGGCAACCAGAAGTTGCCAACTGGAGCACCAGCTTTGGGAAAAGTTGCAAAGGTATGTCTCGACAATGCTTTTTCGTTTCCTTTTGGAAAGCATTTATGTAGTCCATTTGTTTTTGCTTTGTGATCAGTTTCGACGCTAGTGTCTAGCTTGTTTGCAGGTGTGAAGGATTATGTAAACAGCTTGCTGCATCTTTCGGTACCGTGTCTATATAGATTGGTGTAGGTATACTATATAGATGATGTAATAATAATAACTAGAAGTAGTAGAAGTATACAACTTTTGCTACCCGGTGGACGCATCACAGCTGAAGTGTCAGCGCGCATACAAGAGGCTCGGCTGGCATTTGACAATTTGAGACATTTGTGGCATCGTCAATACATCCGGCTGTCTGTGAAGGGTCGAGTGTATGCTGCAGCAGTTCGGTCAATGCTGCTTTACGGTGCAGAAACTTGGCCATTACGAGAACAGGATAAAAATAGACTACCAGTATTCGAACTGTCTACGTCGCATTGCACAAGTCTGGTGGGGTAACCGGACGAGCAATGCAGAGGTTCGGTGTAGAGTTTTAGGCAGTCGCGGTCGTCCACTGGAGCTAGTACTCGACCTCCTTAGATTACGCTGGTTGGGACATGTGCTACGCATGTCACCAGATAGGTTGCCACGGCAAGTGATGTTCGCTGAGGCAGGTAGCGGTTGGAAAAGGGTCGAACTAAGACCTGGCATGGGGGTATGCAAGCCCTAACCAGGAGACTGGGTCACATAGTTCCCGTTACGCAAACAGTGGTGCTCATGCATCTCGTAACTTAAGTCTATATGAGTCCGCTATCTTTCGCTTGAGTTTACTGTCAATATTCCTATCTTCATTCTGCTGTTTTATCGAAATGGGCAACGAAAACCGGAACGCGAAAGTGCATGGGTAATGGCTTTACGAAGTGGACTGAGCAGATGTGAAGTAATGTAATACAATATATTTGCATATTTGAAACCGAAGCAATCAGGCGATTAACCTTGTATCTCCGAATAAATCGTTAGATTGCCACAGTCGGATTGATCTTACTCGAACGCAAGCCATGGTTTCACCTTGGGCCTTCGCCTGTGCCTGCGATCGGCTCAATCGTGTTAACTGATTGTTTTACATTTAACTATATATTCCACAAAAGTAGACGAAAACACGAAGAAGTCTGTAATTAAACAGCTCAAGACATCTTTGTTCCCTTGAATTTTTCGATTGATATTAATTCCTTTTGTTTTTTAACTTTTATTGTTTCGCCACTATGTTTGTTCTGAAGGCAGATAAATATTAATAATAGTGTCATGAATTTGCCATACTTATCACTCCGTGCCATTTTTGTCGCTTTTGCAGTTGGACGGTGGTATCCGACCGATGACACCGAACAGTGCCGGATCCTCGATTCAGAATGCATCGCCTCATGCTAATATCAGTGGCGTAATGGATGAATCCGTGTCTGGTTCTGCTCCTGTTCAGCCGCATCAACAGATTCATCATCAGCAACAGTCTGCACCGCCCCTTTCGCAATCTGGTATGAGCGCCAATCCTGGACCTGTTCAGCAAGCACCAGGATCACAACAACAGCACCAGTCTCCGTCGCCTTGTGTCATGCCGCCGTCGGGGCAACCGGGGATGCAACCATTCCCTGGTAATTCATCGGGGTATTGGTCAGACACAGGAGCACCAAATCAGTTTTCTGGTGCCATGCCACCTACGGGTATGGGACCGCAAGGGCCGCATGCTTTTCCATCATTTCCACCACATTATCGGATGCCTGGCTCTGGAGCACCGCCACCACCGCCCGCCACTCCGGGGCCAGCACAGACACCTCAAGGGATGCAAGCACAACATCCGCATAATATGCCCAATTCCATCAACTGTCCTACTTCGATTTCTGGTGCACCCATATACGGGTCAAGTATGAGTCCATACGGATCCGCACACTCTCATGCTCATCCGGTCGGTCACACCGGAATTTCCACGCAGAGTTCCAGTGTATTTCATCGTCTGTTGGAAATGGGTACCGAGCCTGAACGTCGAGCGTGGCTGGAACATTATGTTCGCTTCATGGAAGAGATAGGGAAACCTCTGGTCGGTCTACCCCAAGTGGTCAAGCAACCTCTAGATTTGTACCGGTTCTATTTGGCTGTTCGTGAGCGAGGAGGCGTACTTGAAGTGATAAAGGCACGTCGATGGAAAGAAATCAGCCAGCTTGTCAACATAAATGCTTCAGCCTCTGCTGCGTACACTTTGCGCAAGAATTATTGCAAGTTTTTGCTAGACTACGAGTGCCGTTTTGATCGTGGTGGAGCGGATCCAAACCCGTTGCTCGCTCACATTGAAGCTATGTCGGGCAAGAAGAAGAAACCCAGCTCTGTTGATGATGGTTCGACCCCATTGTCTGCTTCAGGTCACAGTCTGTCTGCGCAGGCTCCGCCTTCTCCGGCCGGCAGTCACTCATCTGCCTCGTCCAGTTTATTACCACCTGGTAGCGGAAGTGCATCCTTGTCTGGGGTTCCGAGTGGTACTGCTGGGAGTGCAGCTAGTGATAGTCAGTTGGGCCCCTCCGCACCACAGTCACGTTTCGGGGACCCTTGTGCGCAGTCATCTAACTCTGCTGTCGGCGAGAGCCCGAACGGAGTTCTTAGTTCACCTGGTTCGGGTGTACTCACCGGCCATGGAGCGGCATCGTCTACTGCCGGTAGTGCCTCCTTCAGTCAATCCTCAGCTCAGTCGCCTCCCCGACCTCCATCCGGTACTACAATGAACGGTTACCCGAACACGCCCCATGGTCCTGTAGAAGCCGCGGCTCGTCCAACTACCAATTGGCCCTGGATTTCCGACAGCGGAATAAGTGGATCACATCAGCCGCCAGTAGTTAGTGTGAACGGATTCCCCTCATCAATGTCACCCATTCGAGGTCCACTATCTGCACATGGAATGCAGCGTAAGTGAAGAAAGCTTTTACTCTTCATTATATACAAGTGCATCAGTATCTCCAAGACCAGCTAATAGTCCCCAATAGGAATATCAAACTAACTACTGCAGGTACACGCTGTTTATATATTCCTCAGTAAAGTGTTCTTCTGAATTCGTTTTGAGAGGATTTGTTTTTATATTCAAGCATCAATTTATATGGTCTTTTGTGAGTAGTTAATCTCTGAATCGAGCACACGGTCTTGACACAAACGTGTGTAAAATATACAGGTGTACCACTATAGTCTATAGTTTATGTTCATTTCGAGTTTGGCAGCGGTGGTAAGGTTCACCTCACTGTATTTTGCTGTACGATGATGATGAATTGCTTCACTGTGTTCCCAACGAAGGCACTTTCACACTGTCTCAATTGGTCGCTAAACTTATACTTTCATCGTCTCGAGGATTGTGTGATGCAACGTTGATTACATCTAGATGATTATGTTGCAGTTCCACTTACTTCGGTTGATTTTCATCTGTCTCCGTTTTCCATGTCTTTTTAGACGGCTTTGACCCTAGCTCTCGTCCCAATGCGACCACTCCAATCCCAAGTCCAAAAAGCGCTCAAGCACGCGTACCCACTCCGGGTGCAAATGTGACGTCCGTACCGCAACCAGCTCGATCCCCTATTCCGTCCAGTCTCACCTCGAGCGCACCAAGTTCTATCGGACTCCCGTCTTCCAATCCCAATGTGATTGTTACCAGTATGAAGGCGTCAGACGTACCGACACAACAGCAGCAGCAACAACAACAGCAAGTGCAGCAGCAGCAGCAACAACCACCACCGCCTCATCACCCTCTCGCCGGGCACTATGCACCACCGAGTGGGTCGGCACCGCCAGGAATGCAACCGCAACTATCCAACCAGTCTCAGATGCCTCCCACGCATCACACATCCTTTATGGGAACACAGCAGCATCCCAGCTCCCCAATGCACCCTTCCATGCCACCCCATGGGATTCCTGGCCCGGCGCCCCCTGGTTCTCCAATGCATCCTCGCCTAGCCTCTACTCCTGGGATCCGTGGTCCGCCTTATGGTGGTGGTCCNCCTGGTGTCAATCCAGCGCATAACCTTGGTGGTCCGCCAAACGACTCAATTGCTTTGCTTCGGATGCATAATATTCGACCCCCTTCTAGTGGTCCACCACCTGCTGGTCCAGCCTATCCGCCAAACGCCGCCATCCCTCCATTCCACCATGGGCAACCGAATTCCACCGGGCAAGCTGTCCCGGCGCATTTGATACATCATCACGGCCAGGTGAGAGATGTGCTTCTCGTGTGTTATGTTTGCGTCCATGTTTATACCAGCGGTTTGTTATTTACGGTACTTAATAAGACAGTATTGTGTCAACAACGCAGTCGTTTCGCAAAACAAGCTTTTGAGGTTGGAATTCGGTCGTTCACCGAATTAATGTTCCATTTATATTCAAGTGACATCCTTCACTGTTCCACTTCAGTCATAGCACTTGCCGATTTATTTTCATGTTATTCTTCTTGTATCATTATGGGTTTCAGCGCCCTGGATATGTGGCTACTATCCTGAAGCGCATCGAGCACTTCCCGTTTCCGCCCGGTTCGATCGAGGCGACTCAAATTGAACCCAGTCGACGTCGAAGATATCGAGTAAAAGATATTGGTAAGTGATAAACGCCGGATTGTCTCTGCCCAATGTATTCATCCTTATTAATAAAGTAACCGTTGTAATTTGTTTCTCAATTTGCCGTGGTCTTCATTTTTTCCTGTGAAGGTTTGCATCACTTTTTCCGTTGAACATTGAGATTGACCACTGCATCATATATTTACCGATGTCCCATTTTTGTTTGTTTTCGCAGGCACTGTGTCCCCATTCAAATTGCTCATGGCGCTACGTTCTGGTCTTACAGCTGAAGTATCATGGGCATTAAATTGTCTGAACATTCTGTTGCGGGATGAAAGTGGTTTAGAAAACTTCACTGGTGGTTCACTCGGCTCGCTAATCAATAATCTGGCGGAACTTTGGCGTCACTCACTCGGTGAACTATTTGATCACAACCTGTTCGTCTGTAGTTTAGAGCTACCCACCAATTTGACCACTATCGGACGTTCGTTATCTACCGAAAACAAGCCAGTCTCTACCAACACGATTCGCGATGAATCCAAATTACATATGTTTCCCCCTTCGTCTCTGTCGTTCGGTATGATGAAGAAAAAGCATCTAACTGTTGGTTCCATGCCAAACGGCCTGGTCAGTCTAGAGCGAGATCTAGTCGCTCTGGCTGCTACACGTGGTGTTTCCGTTTCCTCGCTGCGTGATGGCATTCGACGCATGTTACGAAAATGTGGTGATCCAATTGGGGATTTTATTCCAATGCGTGCACGAAACGGACTTTTACTAAATCCGGGCACAGCCGGCGCTTCGTTCCATTGCGTTAGCAACAGCGGTACTAGTGGTAACCATCCCTTAGTTCCACACTCAGCCTCTACGCTGATCGATTCAAGCCTCCCGGGGGGTCGAACTCGAAAACGAGGATCCAAACAGCTCAGTTCGGGATATGGTTATGGTCAATCCGGTCTAGGTTCAACCACGGTTGCTACCGGGACATCGCATACGATTAACTGTTCGAGCAATGTTCTCTCTCAGACATTCTCTTCAGCGCTTAAATCAGAAAATGTCCCACCGTCAAATGTTGCGACTCGTGTAACTACGGCACCAAACAGTCTCAGATCTCCGGTCGCCTATACGAACTTGCGTGAGTTGGCGCTGTATGTAATTGATGAGCTTTTGCGGACTGAACCTGCTCTCCGTTCGCGTGATGCTCGATCAGACGGCGAGGATGACGACGAAGATGAGGATGAGGATGAGCTTGTACCACCGCCACCACCGTCAAGCTCAATGGGAGCGAACAGTATCAACGTCCATAATCCACATGCCTACTGGTCTATGTCTGCCTACCTGAGGGACTTGATTCAACACGGAGGGGGAGATACAACTTGTCACATCATGCCCCCATTTGGTGCTGCACCATATTCAAGCAGACACTGGAGGGGTGATTCCGAGCATGATGAATCACTACCCGCTGAACCGGGTGTACCCATCAAATCCTCGTCGACACCGCCCCCACCACCACCTGAGGTTGGTGAAGAGAAATGCCCTTTACGTGGAAGTGATCTCATGGAGTATGAATCTCTAGAAGAAGACGATGAAGACGGCGGTCATATACGATCTAAACGTGCTCGACATGCATCTAGTTCATCTTTGCCTTGTCCAGTCTTGTCTCCACAACCTATCGAAGAGGTCTCTGAGGATTCAGAAGTCAAACCGAACCCGGGGGAAACAACCGCACTGAAGTCAACCACGTCGACAGAGCAGCAGCCGGACAGTTCTGATACCGTCGCAGATGAACAAGATGAAACAGAATTCTCTCAGCTAATTATGGACGCGAATGGTCGATGCCCACTGAGAGCTCGGGAAGAATTAGTACATCACGGGCCTGCATGTTTATGGCCTGACCATTCGGAAGCAAACAGCAACGAGGCTCGCGCAGTGCGATGTTTGTGTGTATCCACAGTGCTTCGCAATTTGTCGTTCTGGCATTTGGCAGAAGTGCCACTAAGTTCACATAAACCTACTTTGGCTCTCATCGGTCGTGTTATTACGCTCGGTCATAAACATGTGGGTGCGGAAGACACATGGCAATCTGTAGAAGAAGCAAGTAAACTCATGGAATCCAGTCAGTGTGCTTGGCGTACTCCATCCTGGTTGGACGATATGCGCGAAAATGCCCTGGTCCTTTTGGTCAACTTAGCCGGCTATCTGGATTTGATCCGATTTGAGGAATCCATTGTACGCCCAATTTTGGAGGGTCTGTTGCATTGGATTATTTGTCCTACGGCTGTGGCTATCGATCCGTTCCCGGGACACCGAACTTTAAGTCCGCGTCGTCTTGCTCTTGAGGCCTTAAACCGTTTGTGTGTGCGTGAATCTAACGTGGATCTATTGTTATGCACACCTGGCTCACGCGAATCTGACTTACATTTGCTATTTGGACGTCTAGCTCATTGGTTGGCTTTGCCGGAGGATCAAGTCACTCGTGAACTGGCGTTGTCGACTATGCATTATCTGACAGGGGGTGGGGTATCTTTCAATACTCTGAATGATCCGGCTACTGGGAAATCACGTGGATCCATTGTCTCCTCCATGCAAACTGGACCAACAAGTTTCGTTGGGACCACCTTGTTATCATCAGCGAAACCTTGTCCTGTTGCCGGTCTTTTGTCCTTTATTGAGGCTGCAGAAGCTACCACTCGCCGTGTGATCGATCAATGTGGTGTACAAGCATTACAAGAGCGACCGGAACTGATGGGAACTAGTTTAGAGATGGTGCGTCGTGCTGGTGCCCTGCTTGATCGTCTCGCTGCCGATCCGACTGGACGAACACGGTTCACACCAACACTTGAATTACGTCTGCTGGACTTGGTCACCTCCCGTGTTTTAGATGCAACCGTAGCGCATTTACTGTGCGGTGCACTGCATCGGCTTTCACAGAACCGACAGGTTTCCGGAGATGACGCAGATGTACCAATCATTACGCCTCTCGTCCCACCCATACCTGCACTATCTGTCGTGGCACAACTTATAAAGCCTCCGACACCTTGTTCCAAATCAGAATCTACGTGTAATCCAGACAGTGCAGGATCAGCAAAGTCTGAGAGCAAAACGGACACATCCAAGGTTACGATTACTGACGATCAGCAGCAGTCTGCCGGGGCCAGCAACATTTCTTCGAAAACAAATGTTCCTGATACTGAATCGGTGTCCGTCGTACCCAATGTTGATCCTGAAAAGCAGGCTGAAAAGAAGATTTCAGATCCCCTGAGGGAGGTAAATTTGGTGAATAAAGATACAACTTCATCTCCCCCTGAGCCTGTCAATCACATGGATAATTCGCGATGCGACGTCCCTGTTAGAAAAGAATGTACTGCTAGTGTTCCGGATATATCAGTGTCAAAAACGGACAACGAACAGCCTCTTGCCACTACTAACTCTGTGGATTCTGTTACGTGGAATTCGAACTGCGTTGATTCGTGACGCCTGTACAACACCGATCTGTGTTTCGATAAACTCAACTCTTCCTCACGATTGCCCACATTCATTCACGCACGCTCACACATTCGCTCTCATGTCGAATCTGAATTCGAATCGCCACATTCCCTGCCCAGTCCCACTCACATTTATACACGGGGCGCTGTCATTGACCTGTTGTGATCACGAGACCTGTCTCTCCATGCATTGCCCACAAATATCCGCTCATTCGAAGTGAATAATTGCCCACATGATGACTGATTATGTGGTTCGGGACGTTTCGTCATCTATGCTCTCTATTGTTGTGTACATACCAGACACATTTGGACGAATCCAGTGAGTCCGTATCTTTCTCTTGTCTGTTTAGTTATCAGCATCACAAATGCCACGATTCACTTCCAAATCGTATCCATCACCTAGCCGCTCTTTTGTCCTCATTGCTGCTGCTGCTGCTGCTGCTGCTGCTGCTCCTGTCCCGGTTCTTGCGGCTGACCAGACCTCTCCTATCTGGCTTATCGATGGTTTACTCGTCCAAACTACACAAAAAGCCGCGCAAATGCAAAGACACCTGAACCATGAACCTGAATTGAAGTGTCTTTGCATT